>JAWWEM010028137.1:0-17295 GCA_035582935.1 Ormyrus thymus | reverse complement strand
CCACGAGTACCATTAAAATAGTAATTTTTAAAAAAAAAATTTTAATTTTTAAAAAAAAATTTTCTCAGTGTATAAAATAAATATTTATTTTCTACAATTCCGTTATAAATGTAATTTTCAGAAAAACGAGAATTAGCTAAACGCTCGCAAGTTATTCAAAGAGGATTGCCGAGACCTAATGAAGTAAACATGAATGTTTTGCGACCTTCAACCGAAGTTTCACTAACTGATTTACAAAAGGTTAACTATATTAAATAGTATAGTATCAATTAATAAAAGAAAAACTAAATAATAATATTTTAATTACCTTAAAATTGTTTACTTAAAGGCTGAAGAATTAATAAAACAAGAAATGATAACTATGATGCATTATGATTTACTTCAAAATCCCGTGCAGCCAAATCATAAACGGGCACAGTCAAATATAAATCAGGCACAAAATTATTTGGAAAATCATCCTTATGAAGAATTCTCCAAAGAAGAACTTGAAGATGTAAGATTTATCATTTAATTAAATTATACGAGAATTACTAGTTTATTAATTTAATTTATATTTTTCTCCATAGGCTAGCTGCTTATTAGCTGATGAAATGTCTGTAGTAAAAGAAGGAATGGCTCACGGTGATTTAAGTTTAGATGCTTACTGTACTGTTTGGGAAGAATGTTCGTCAGAAGTAATATTTTAATTTTTAATTTAGTATTATAATATAATTACACGCGGTAATAAATACATGCTTTTCATTCTTTTTTAGGTTTTGTATTTAGAATCACAGAAAAGATACACTAGAGCTACTCTAGCATCCAAAAAAGATAGGATTGAAGCATGTGAAAGAAAATTAGAAGAAAATAGGATGCATATGACAGGTGAAGCAAAACGAGCAGCCAAGATGGAAAAGAAACTGAAAGTTTTATTAGGAGGTTATCAGGTAATTTAATAAAAATTAATAAAACAAAGTACGTCTTCCTATTACTAAAACATGTAGTCATTTTTAATAGATCATTTTTCTATACTAATGCTGTGAGTGTCGCAATATTTGAAAAAAAGGATAATCAAACAAAATAAAAACTCGCTTACCCTTCATAACTTTTTCAATTGAATTTCAGTTTTTTCAATTTTTTAAATTGTATTTGCAAAAATAGTATTAAAACATCTATTTTACTCGTTAGTTGCCCAATGTACTATTTTTTTATAATTATTTATTTTTTTACTTTACAGAATCGAGCACAAGTGTTAATTAAACAATTTAATGATTTAACGGATCAAATTGAGCAAGCCGAATTGGAGTTATCGACATTTAAATTTTTACAAGCACAAGAGGAAGTAGCATTACCAAGGAGAATAGAATCTTTAACAGAGGATGTAAATCGACAAAAAGAAAGAGAACAGTCATTACAATTTCGTTATGCGCAGTTAAAAGAACAATTGCAAGAACTGCAACTTCAGTCTTTTCAATAACTTTTTTATAAAAAAGACTCACAAATGTGTATATCTACAGACTTAAATATAAGTAAATCTTTTTTTTTTTAATTAATAAACATATTAAAATAATAAAATCATGCATATATTTAATTTTAATTTGTATTTTATTATTTTAAAATTAACAACAAATTTATGAATTACCATATAAAAGTTTATTTACACATAAATTACAATTTGGAAATTTTCATTAAATGGATATCAGAGCTTGAAAAAATTGGATGCTGCTGACTTAGTGGAATATTTTCAATTTTAAACCTCTGATTCAATTCTGCTAAAAACTTTTTCCAGATAGCCGCTTGCTTTGCAGTATCTCTTTCCTCTTGTGACAAAATTGCATAAGCTCCTTCATTGTTTAAAAGTATTTCTAAAGTATCTAGTAGTGGTGTTACTGACTGTAAAGATAAAAAAAAATTTCAAATTTTAATTAATTCCAAATGCAAGATTAATACCTACTTCTTCATAATATATACAGTCTGCCAAGAGAATTATTTCTGGTTTGAAATCTAACTTTATTTCTTTTCCCCATTCAAGTATTTGAACTTTAGCAATTCCTCCTGAAGTTCTCCATTGTTTTTCGTTAGCTTTAACATTTTTTTTTAGCATTGGTATTGCACTTTCTAAATCAGTCAAAACCACATCAGCTCTAAAAGTAGTGTGTAATTATAAAAAAATATTGAATAAAAAATGTTAATTGTTTAGACAAAATAAAAATACCCTAAGCATGCTGCTGTTATTCCAGTGCAACCCAAGCCAGCTCCAAGCTCCAAAACTTTTTTTTCTTGCAGCCATTTACTATTTTCACTAGTCAAGTCAAGGTATTTTGCAAGTACCAATGCTGCATCCCAAATCACACAACTGATATCCCCTACTTTCTTTTGTACAAAGGCTAAAGTTGAATTGCAACTTTCTATTTCCAATTCTCTTAAAAAGAAGCCGTTATTGCCATCCATTTATTAGTATTTAACTAAAATTTATTCTAGCCTCAATTAAGTATGAATTTTAAAAAATAAGAAATAAAATTGCTCACTTGTAAAGAAGTAAGAATTTTAAATATTTTATTAAATTCAAATTAAAGATTTAAAAATCATTTTATAAAACCATAGTGTGTTAATATTAGAACATATTACATTTCGCCTTCACAAAAACGATCAATTGTACATTGTACTTGGGTAGATGTATGAAATAAATGCACTCTTGAAACCTTGAAAAGGTGGCACCACGCGTAAAATACCGCCAAATGTCACTCGATAGAATTACCGGCTTTTGTGTATTTGAATTTCTTTCCCCACATGTTTTGAGGTTATATTGCAGAGAGTAGTTTATGATGTTTATTTATCTTATTATTTAAGTTCTTTAAGACTGTTAGATTGTTTAGTAACGAGTACGTTTGTGTTTGTGAAGAAATGCAATATTCTATGTAAATAAATATTCTTTAGATTTAACTCGAAATATTTATTTACTACTTCATTTTCAGGAACTGTGATAATTTCTCAAGACAAAAATGGATAAAACTTCGGAAATAAATAAGACATATTGCAAGGAGTTTTTAGTGCGGCGAATGTTTCTTGCCATCGGTTCAAGTATCATAGTACACTTTATACTAATGAGCGGCGTCATCTTAGTTACTAATTTGAAAATAACACATCCTCTTGAATGGATACAAAATACTTGGAATGTAGTGACATGTTTGCGGATGTGGACGTATTTTTTTATCTTCTCTATAGTAGTGTTTTTACAAGGAATTATCTGCAGCAAAGACTACATGAATTCACCTTTGTATGCTTCCAGTCGATTTGTAAAATTTTGTCATATCTTTACATTGCACAACTTATTAGTAGGAAGTCTGTATACACTATTGGGAGGAGCTCTTGCCTGGCTGCATTTGTCTGTTGAAGGAGGTAGATTTGGTTCCCTTATTAAAAGATGTGAACAAATGCAAGGCTATTGTCTTGTTGAAGAACATTATTTTTTATTATTAGAAGGTTTTTGGATTGGTTTATACTTTTTTGTAAATTCTAGTTACAGAGGAGTAAGAAATTTACAATTCCCAATTATACCGCAGTCAAAAATATCTCAAGTGAAAAGAGGTATTCAATCGTTGATTGCAAGTACTCTATTAGATGGACTTTGGCCTATGATTTATTTTCTTGGGTTTTATTCAATATTTGGAAATTATTGCAGAAATTTGTTTACATCTCCATTTTCTTTATCAATTGAAGAAATACCACTGGACAAGTTTTCAAGATTGCTGAGTTTTTTTTTAATTTTTTATGCTTGGTTACATGCAGTACTTTTTGTTCTAATTATCCAAAGTATGCATTTGCTTTTCCAAGCTTATTTAACAGAATGGGTTCCATTTAATATTGAAATAAGTCAATATAATGAGAGGTCTAAAGTATCAATAGCAGAGACATTAACAATGGAAAAAATTCCAATCATGCAACAGTTGGGATATTTAGACCTTGTGACCATAGCTCTAAGGGATAAAACAAGAAGAGCAATTCTTTTTACTTTAAGTCAACCTGGAGGTCATCCATATAATTGGAATAGTATTGTTGAAAAAAGTTTATCATTGGTCAAGAAATTTTCAACAGAACTCAATAGTGCTTGTTCTACTCAGAAGGAACAGTTGCCTTTGCTGATTAAGCCTAAACCTGTTCTCAATAATGCCATACCAGATAAACCTTACACATATCACATGAGAAGTTTGGTATCACCACCAACGACAGTTATACCTAGTCAAAAAGAATGTGAAAAACCAACTGTGTACCAAAACTTTATTAAACAATATTACAACAATATGCGCCAAAGTCTCATAAATTATCTTTTATCAAAAAGATTGATTTCTTATATTTTTGCAGAACAGTTTGAAAATAAATTAAGACATGTACTTCAAGATGCACAAGCTGTTATTTGGGCAATAGATGCAATTTCTTCTTTAGCAGCTGTTTCTTTAAATGAAGATCCTTATGGTATAGTTCAAAAAGATTTGTCTGAAATAATTGAAACTTTATTGAAACTAAAGCAATCTTCAGATAAATTACAAAAACTCAATATTGCTATTAAAAAACCAACAAGTGACGATCGATTCCTGAAACAGACATTGACAGCTCTTCGTTCTGCTGTCAGACGGAGTTTGTATAGAATTGCTTCACACTTCAGAAATTACATTGATGATTTAGCTTTACCTGCACTAACTGTTGAACAGTTGCAACCATTTTTAGTTTATAGAGAATAATTATAATTTTTTTGTTTTAAATTAAAAATTTGCATTTATAAAAACACATTGACATTATATGATAGCTTTGTATTTATAACTTTTCTCAATATTTATTTGATTTTTAATTCATTTTTGCGAACATTTTTTCTTATAAAAACTTTCTATTGCTACTTTCTTATTAATTGTGCCCTGCACTAACATATAAAAATGAAGGCTCATTAAATATTTGATATTTTTTATCTACTTCAACGAAATGCGACATAATTTTGTAAAATTACATTTTTATAGTTTTGGGTAATAAAATTATAAAAATTCCAAATTAGTTTTTTATGTTAATAAGTGGCAACAATTTTTTTAAATGAATGATTACACAATTTTAAATAAAAAAACTAAATTTACTTCTAATTATTATGCATGCACAATTTGAAGCATAATAGTTTATTACATAAATTACCTTTTCAGATTTAAACATTCATTTTTAAAAATTATTCGTTAAATTATTTAAATGTTTTTATTATAATTTTAAATTATGCTTTTATGCTATAAGTTGACGTCAAATTTCGTCATAGGGATAGGAGCTGTCAATTAACCTGCATCGCATCAACTGTAACCCCCCCTCCACCTCAGCCTGCAAAATTGTGATTTAAAAAAAAAGTACAAATCGACGTATTTTCATTTCCTCCATTCAATAATACTCTTCTTTCTATTTCCTTCGTTTTAGTTTTTTAAAAAGAAAATTAAAAAAGTTTGCAAAATTTCTTTTCACTATTACCCAAAATATAATTATGCTAATTGTAAAATAAACTCATAGGACAATTCCTCCAAGCTTCTTTTAATTTCCTCCGCTATTACATTTAAGAAAATTTGAGAATTTTAATTGTTTTAGCCAAAAAACAGTTTCCTGGCAGAACTTTAAGAGAACTGCGCATGCGTGATCATGTTTCCGCAGATGGCGAGAAAATCAAATATGATTTTATAAATTATTTTTAACAAAAAAAAAAAAAATGCGAAACGACGTATTTCCATTCATCCATTTAATAATAATTTTTTTTTATTTTCGGTGCAAAATTACTAAAGAAATAATACACTTAGGGGGCTGCGCAGTCTCACGCGTAAAAATATCGGTATCTATTATGGTGATTATGACAAGTAGAGAGATTATTTCTTTAGTAAGAGGGAGCGAATACTTTACTAATAGTATTATTCTAGAAGTAGAATCTATAAATTCGGGAGAGCGAGCTTCGTTAGGCCCCTTTTTGAACGAGCGGTTCGCGGCGCGCGACATGGCGGTCGGTAAGTAGGAATCTCTATAGTTTTAGAGTATAGGATGGCCTCCGGCCATCACACAATTGACCTTGTGCGCAGTGGAACAGCTGTATTATGTATAAAATTATTGAATTATGAGATTTGCCAAATTTCTAATTTTAATATTAATTATCTACTTTAAATCACAGTTATTGTACTAAGGGAGAAAATATTATATTATAACACTAATTTATAATTTAATTTTTATTTTACTATTCAAGATTAAAATGAGTCAAAAACAATCACATTTAGAGGAATCCAGCAATGCTTCATCATCAAATCTTGGTAGCTACTTTGACAGCAGCACACGTACTATTTTTGATGAAATAGTTTCAACAAGTAAAACAGATGTATTCTCAACAAATACCACTTCTAAGTTTAATATGCCACATGGAACTCCGAGTAATATTTTTGAGAATGATTCTTCTTTTGAAGATCAATCTAGTGAACAGTCAACAGTTAATGATATTCATCGAGATGCATGGATTCCATCAGAAAATACTCGAAAAATTCTTAGAACCATTGCTACCTCTCCTAATGGAGGAAACCACTTAGATAGAGAAAATTTAACTATGCCGGGGCTTATTATAGCTGAAGAATTAACTGATCCTATCAAAGAAACTGTTTCACATTTTCTAGGTGAAGAAGAAACTATTAATAGGAATGTTTCAACTGCTTCAGATGTAACTCAGGTAAAAATTCTGTACATAATTATTTGTATTATATATATTGAAATAATTTGTAGAATCAGATGCTTTATTAAAATAAAAATATCTAAAAACCTAGATAAAAAATGTCAAAGTGAAAACTAAAGTAAAAATCAAGAGTTTGCCTCGATATTTAAGTATCAAAAAACTTTTTTATTTATCTTAAGTCTTATATTATTCTTTTATTATAGTTTTAAAAATAAATTTGTTTCAATTTGATCGATTGTCTCTGATTTTTGATAGAATAAAGATAAACACAAATTCTAAAGAGAAGTGAAAGAGAAGGAAAAAGTAAAAAAAGCTACATTTTTTATTCAAAAACATTTTTGTATCATCAATTGTTTTGAAGTTACAGGTATTCAAAATTATTGATGTGAATTTTACAGTACTTTTTAAATGTAAAAAATTTTATTTTTTATTCATTAAATTTTTTATTGATTAAAGAAATGAAAAAGAAAACTATTGTTGTTTACAAAATGCATCTGAGAATTTTATTCCATTGCAAATTTTATCAGATTAAGAAAAAAATTTTATAATTTTATAATTAAAATAATTAAAATTGTTTTTATTGCAGGATGAAAGAGGTTTACGTTTTTTAATTAAAGAAGGATGTTACAGAGCAGCAATTAATTTAACTGGCAGACTTCTTACGATTTATGGTCAAGGATATGGAAAAATTAACCATCCAAGTAAACACACTCCACATTCCCTTCAATTATGGTTCACTAGATTAGCGTTATTAACAAAATTGAAACAAACTGAAATTTTAGAAACAGAATCTACCCCTTTTTATAATCTTGATAAACCAGATATGTACTATACGTTTTATCCAGAGCTCTATGGCACTAGACCTGGTTCCATGGCACCTTTTGCCTTCAGATTATTACTTGCAGAAATTCCTATGCATTATGGCAAAGGGAAACGTGCTTTAGATAATTTATATGTTATTTTAGCTACAGTAAAAAAAATTGTTCATAATTTAGAAAACAACTTATCAGAAGAAGGTGGAACTGTAAAGTATAATACAGAAGAAAAAGAAGACACAATTCAGCTTTGGAAGGCGAGGAAATCTAGGACTTTAGTTTCTATAGTGAATTGTGCAATTTCAATAAAAAATTTTGTTCTAGCCACAGAAGTTCTAGAACAGCTTTTTAATTCAAGTGAATGGAAAAAAGGACAGGCTGAAGTTCTAAATTCGACTGTTGGTAGAATATATTTGTCAGTAGGAGATATACCTGCAGCTGAAAAAAAATTGAATGTAATTAAAAACGAAAACCTAAAAGCAGAGAATGTAAAGGAACTAACAGATAAAGGGCTGACGGCAGTAGCACAAAATACTTTTCAAGAAGCATTAAACTATTTCAAAGCAGCATCAGAACTGGATAAATCTAATGTAATGTTGCTAAACAATATTGCCGTTTGTTATCTTTATACAGGTCAGCTGCAGGCAGCAGTACAATTAATGGAAAACATGGTCACTGTACAAAATCCTGTGAAAAGTTTGCAAGAGGCTTTTCTTTTGAATTTGTGCACGTTGCATGAACTTCATACGACGCATAGTAAACAATCAAAGCTTCAGTTATTAAGACAACTGAATAGATACAATGGAGATGCTACTAATATTCAGTGTTTAAAGCTTGCTATGTAAAAACTGTATAAATCGTTATAAAAAAAAGTTAGAGTATTAATAAATTTTTTATTTTTAATTTAAAGTTTACAAAAGTGTTTTTTTTTAAATTTCTTAAAAAAACAAAGAAAATTCGGCAATAGATAAAAACAGATGTTTAAGCATATGATTTTTATTCTTTTTTTTCTATTGTGAATTTATGATCCACATAATCGATTTTTCAATCTAATTCGGAAATTTAGGCGCTTACGAAGCGACATTCGCCATTTTTTATTACTTAAATCAAATTGCTTGACTAATATTACAAAATTAAAACTTTCTATAAAATAACTTGATTATAGGTTTGTTACGTTGAGAAAATTCGTTTTTGCATTTCAAGTACGATTTTTAATAATAGAATCTACTTAACATTAGACACGTAGTGTTACAACACAATATTGTTATAGTAGAACATCTGATTTTCCTTCGAGCTTTTATCTAGCGTAAATATAGTCGTTTTAGTATTCTGCAATTCGCTTTCGTTTCTATAAATTTGCACTAGACATGTATGAAGAACTTGCACAGTCAATGTCATTTTATACCCATAAAAAGAAAAAAGAGACGTCATCGGGAATTAATATTATAATTAACTAAGAAGCTACTTTTAGCGAAAAATAGCTCAAATTCTTATACATAAGAATATTTGAAATTTATTACTATCAGCCATTTTTCTAGGATACAATTTTTAGACTGTAATTTTTTAGATGTAATTTTTCGTCTTTACAGATGACAGTGCCCTTGCAAGATATAATGCAGATGCTCAATAAGTTACAACTAAAAACTTTGTGGATACAGTCCCATTTCCCTTTTAGTTTCTAACTTTTATCTAAAGCATTGAGATATTAAAAATGATATTGCAATTGTTGAGCTACCTTTACTTAAATTCTTTAGCATTAGGGAATATTCCAACAAGATGTTTCAACGTCAAAAATTCATTTAAAAAATACTCTTCTTAATGATAAAAAAAATTGAAAGATAGTTTAGAAGGGAATATTTAAATAAATAAGTTCATAACATTGTTTTTATCAGCCAAAGCATCTATTTTTTGTGATGAGAAAATTGAAAATGAGAAGTCTGCGTGTACTTGTTTACGAGATGAAAAATGGCCGTTTATTTTTCTTTCCGAGTAGAAATTTCATGTTTCTATGAGAGTCTTTAGCAGGTTTAAAACTGTACCTAGCATTAATAAATATAACATTGCTTTACTAGAACTTTAATAATTTTATATCGCAATTCTAATTATCTTATATCAAACATTATTCATTCAGTTATATTAAAATTATAAAATAACAATCCATTTAACATCTAACCAATTACAAAGAATTATTTTTATATCATTCAAATTTGATTTTTTAAGTAGATTGTTAAATTTGATTTTTATCAAAGTCTTTATAAAGAAATGCTGTTGATTAATCCAAAATAAGTCTTATTAGGTTCTTCAATTGAAATTACCGTTATTTATTCTGTTTAAAAATGATTAAAAAAAAAAAAGATATATTTTTGATGTACAATGTAAGAAACAATAAAAAATCTCGAATAATGCCCTTATCGCACACAAGAAATTTCCGCACGCATACTTTTAACATTATTTTTCAAACCACTTCAAATGTCATATAGAAAATTGCTCACTTAATTACAAGTATTAAGAACTCTGAAGCCTGCGCACATAAGGTAATGAAAAAAAAGAGAACATTTTAGTTTCTTAATGTTTAGCTATAGATTATACAGAATTTAAAAAAACAGATATGAAATGGATAAGGAAAGGTAATTTCACAAGTCGGAACCTCTAAATACAACCGATAATTACAAAGATGTAATGCCATTAAGAAATTTCTACTCGGGCTATAAAGAGCTCATATTATCTTGGCGTAGTTATAATGATCATCATAAACTCTTGCACGATGCGAGTGTGACGAGGAGTGTTGGAGGGTGGAAGAGATGAGTTTTCTGTTGCGATCTTGGCCTCGTTAATTCGTAGCGCATTGTACGCGCGAAGGTCCACTCTCGTCCTCCTCATAGGCTTGGCGTGTGGTCCGTCTGTTCTCCTGTTCTGGATCGAGGTCTACGAGATTGCATTCCTCCGCGTTGTCAGGGATAATAACTTCCTCTCGCGGTGGTAGGCACTGCTCAAGTGTAGGAATGATTGAGGGATCGATGGTCTTGGGGAAGTTGACGACGAATTGGATAATAAGTCGACCCTTGTTGAAAGGGTCCTTGTACATGGGCATACCCTCGCCAGGGATACACTTGAGGTCGCCATGCTTCACCACTTGACCAGGGAGAGATGTCACCACGAGGTCTCGTTGATCAAGCGTCTGAATAACCTTTTGGAAGCCACACAAAGCCTCCACCAGTTCCAAATTCATGCGCATGACGAAGTCGTTACCGGATCGCCTTTAAAATAAGAGAAAATATTATGTTTTCAAACAAAATAACCATCAAAGCATATGTTTCTCTTTAAAAGTAAATGTCTCACTTGAAAACTTCATGTTCCTTTTCATCTAGCAAAATGACAATGTCACCAGGTTCTCTATCAGGTTCTTGATCTCCTTCATCAGCAAAAACAATTTTCTGTCCATCTATCATGCCCTTGTCAACATAGACCTCCAGTATTTTCCTATCCCTGATAGTTTTCCTGCCGTTGCACTGCTTACAACGGTCCTTAGCCTTAATACGCTCACCTTGCCCTTTACATTCACTACAAGTGATGCGAAGCTGTTGCAGCATACCTGGAGCCAGCTGTTGAACCTGGACTTGACAACCAGAACCTTGGCAAGCTGTGCACTGTTCGACAGCGTCTTTCTTGCCTCCGATACCATCGCACTTATCGCAAATAACGTTCTTTTGTAAAGCTAATTTACGAACTGTCCCCTTATAAAGCTCTTCCAAAGAGACCGATAGCTGGTGGATGACGTCTTGGCCTTTTCGTTTTCGTCGACTATCGCCGCGCATACCGCCAAAGAACATCTCAAAGACATCCATAGGCGAGGAGAAGCTACTGCCACCCATGCCACCCTCTTTAAGGGCTTGCTCACCTCCTTGATCATATATCCTCTTTTTCTCCGGGTTTGAAAGTACTTCATAAGCTTGTGAGATTTGTTTGAACTGCAAAATTATACAGTATTTTTTATATTTTTATTTAAGTTTGCTTTTTACCTGCATAGATTGATTTAAAAAATTATAATTATCTGATGACTAAATAACAGGGAAGTATAACACAATACTCTAAACCCTAAAGAGTAAAATCTTGGAAAGGAAAGTTTAAAAGGTTAAGTTTCTACTTTAAAAATAGTAAATCGCAGGTTTTGTCACTTACAAAGGTGAAAACGTTCGCTTTTAACTTTGTAAAAAGTAAAAGGTATTTTTCACATTGGAAAAAATTAATTTGATATATTTACACTTTTAATAAAGATTAAAGCGTACTTTTTTAACTTTATAAAGAGCAAAATGTATTTTTACTCTTTTAAAAGATTAATTGGATGTATTTACACTTTAAATAAATATTAAAATGTACGTTTCCTACTTTATAAAGAAGAAAAGCTTGTTGGAATAGTTGAAAAGAATTATTCGATGTATTTACTCTATTGTCAAAGATTAAAATCTATGTTTTTTACTTTATGTTTTTTACTATTCCAACAAGCTTTTCTTCTTTATAAAGTAGGAATCTTACATTTTAATATTTATCAAAAGTGTAAATACATCCAATTATTCTTTTAAAAGTTTAAAAATACATTTTACTCTTTCTAAAGTTAAAAAAGTATGTTCTACTCTTTATATAAAAAGTAAACTCATGGAATAATTCTTTTAAAAAATTACAAACAGCTTCTCTTCTTTATAAAGTAGAAAAAGTACATTTTAATGTTTATTAAAAGTGTAGATATATCAAATTAATCATTTCAAAGGTAAAAAATACGTTTTGCTGTTTACAAAGTTAAAAGCGAACATTTTAATCTTTGCCGAAAGAGTAACGTTATTAAAGCAATCTTTATAAATTATAATGTTCCTGTAATCACCTTTGTAATTGACAAAACCTGCGCTTTATTCTTTTTAAAATAGAAAATTTACCTTTTCAACTTTTTCTTTCCAAGATTTTACTCTTTAGGGTTTAGAGTGAAGAAAGTCAGTTTTTAAACTTTAATTTGTATATATGTATATATATAATATTTTGAATTGTAAAATAAAAATAAATCAATAAATTAGCAATAAACCAATTTTTAATTCAATATATCACATGATGTAAATTGATTACATCAGCAATAAATTAAAATAAAATCTTTAGCAATAATATTTAGATAAAATGAAGAACAAAAAATTTCTTAATCATAAATTTTTGAAAAAAAGAATAAAAACTGATTAAAAAATTGATTTTAGAAATTTTAATAGATAAAGATAAGAACTTTGTTGCTTTCTTTTTGGGTCAACCCCATTCTTTAATTAAATTAAAAACCAATTATCTGTGTAAGTCATTAACAATGATTGGTTATAATTATAAGTACTAAATACACGAATGAATATATTTGATAACAAACTTTGTACTAACCCTTTCACCTTCATCAGGATTTTTGTCAGGGTGATATTTGAGAGCCAACTTCCTGTAAGCTTTTTTCAAATCATCTTGTGAACATCCAGGTTTAACACCTAAGATGTCGTAAAAAGTTGTCTCTTTGACCATAGTTCCTGAATTATCCGTTTTCCTGTTATATATTAGGCAGCAAAATCTGCTTTCTTGTCAAAAGGCAAGTGGACCAAACAAATGTCCTGTAATAAAAAATGAATTTTCCAGCTTTAAGCTTTTATTTACAACATTATGGGCTAAGCTATTTGATTTATTTTTTTCTTAAATTAATGAATGAAGCAAGATTTCTATACATCTTTATCTACAAGCTTTTTATTGCATGTTCTTGCCATTTTAAAAATTGAATTAATCAGCATAAACAAAAAAGAACCATTCTATACTAAGTGACTTTGTATAGTTTGGGAAGTTAAAACTGTACTATTCGTGAGTTTGCATGTTTAAAATTTAAATGCTTGCAAAACTCTGAGCTCATGGACTTTGATGTAAATGATGCATCTACAAGCGATTAATTAATTACCCAAGACTATACGTAGAACAATTAGACTAATAATGAATATCAACGATGGCTTAATAAAAAATTATAATTGCTCGAAAAGCTTAAAAATAAATGAATTAGTTATTCCAAAACTTGAAAAGGCTGTCTAATTCCACAAAGAGAACGGCATTTGAATTGAAAAAAGTGCGAAGGCAACGATTGATCGTAAATCACAACTATATAGGCACGCACGAGGCCAAAAGCCAATTCGACGATACATACATTTGAAAAAACGTAATTAGTCGAGTGCCAAAGTCACGTATAATTAAAACGTCAAAGGCGGAAGAACGAAGATCGAGCAAATGTTGGCGCTAGAATGCAGGAGTTAGCGCGAACCTTCCAGACACGGAGAGACGAACGCGTTATCACGCCTCTCCTTTTGTACGAGAGTACATTATTTTAAGCTAATATGCATTTTCTAGACTGTTATGAAAATTGTAATGATCATTCTCAAAACCCGATGGAGACGCGCCAAGCAGGACAAGATGACGGAAGGATCTTCGCGTGGCGCGAGCTACTCTTTCGTGTCCCTGAAAAATCGCCTCCATTGCTCTCGCGAAAGATCGCGAGCACTGCGACGGCGAGCAGAAGCCAGTTTTTCGTCGTTGACATGCCGCGATTTTACCTGAAGACTCGAGAAGCCCGTTTATTTCACGAGGTTGCCTGTTTCTGATCGTTCGGTTTATGACTTCGCTTTTTTCCCCCACGAGGCAAAATAATGTTCTTGTAACGCTGTCTATCTCTCTTGCAGTGCACGTTCGATCGATCGAGAAGGCACCGACTCTAAGTTTTATTTTCGCCGAAACGGAGGATTCGCGATTTTACCTGTGTTTTATGCGACGAGTTGAGGTGTCTCGTCCAAGTGCACGATCCTCGGAGAGAGAGAAATATAGAATCCCACAAGGAGACAAGCAGAAGTTTCGGAGACAAAAGTCACCTGCTCGCTTAATCGTTGAAAACTGACACAGCAAGCAGCCAAGGCAGGCCGTGGAAGAGTTGCTCCTGCGGTATTGCAGTTCGATTTTGTTCGAGAAACTTCCGTTGACTGACTCACGCAAACATGTGCACACATACACGTCAGCCAATAGTTTCGCAGATTTCTCTTGGAACAGGAAGGTAGGCTCTTAGATTTTTTGTCGAAGAAGTTACAATAGAATACTGAACTATCGTTGGTTCATTATTAACCAATTAAATTTTGGCATTTTAAAAGGGGATTTTGTCCATATTTTAATTTAAATAAAATAAAAATAAAAATAAAAATTCTGTATCTAGTATAGTTTCTAGAAATTATTTTATTAAAACTTACAAAAATAGATATTTTTAATGTACTTTACACAATATAGTACACGATTCAATCACTGTTATTAAAAATCAGATTGGTAAATATATTTTACATACTCCTTAAATATGTGGAATAGAATTCAATCATTAAGTTGCTTTAAATTGTAACATCACAATTACTTTTTGTTCTTTCGCTAATTATACTTGTTTGTTTCAATTACAAAATTAGATTTTCCAGTTTCATCTAATTCAATATAAAATTTTTTTTAGACGATTATTATTGTTATTTCATAGTTTCATATTTTTTAATATACTACCTAGCTTTTAAACGTCATAATAATTCAGTTCTAATTTGCTGTTTTTTTTTAAAAAATTTCTTTTTCATAGGATTTTTGAGTGAGGTAGACTGAAAAAAGGATTTCATTAGTAAATTATTATTGAAGAAATATTATCATTTATCAAAAATAAACTGTTGATACATACCCGGATTTGTTTTAATTTATTCATTATTGGTTTTGGTATGTCATAAGATTCTATTTGGCGCAAGATATTTTTACGAAAATGTACTCTCATAGATTCAGGTGTTCTATGTTTTAAAAACTAGTAAAAGGACAATTTATTATTATAAATTAAAAACGCAAAAAAATACACTTGAATAAAAAAATACACTTACACCTTCTGCAGATATACGTTTGTACAAACTGGGACTTTTTACCATAAAATACAATTTATTAACTATAATATAATCTAAAAGAAGTCTATTTTCCCAAGGTTCCCAGCCAGACCTAAAAAATTTTTTATAAAAATTGAAATTAAAAACGATTTCTAATAAAAAATGAAATTAAAATTGATTGAATACTTACTTTTTTTTTCGACGAACTGACCTTGCACCCAAAGTACTATAAAAGAAGATGAATATTTGTATAAAAAGATATAATCATTAAAAAGTTAAGATATCTTTCAAAAATTACCTATCCGAATCTTTTAAAAGACCACTTTTGCTTGTTGATATTTTATTCTCAATGGGTCTGAAATTATTTCATAAAATACATAACTGTGTTCTTTTCCCTGAATAGATACAATTACTCATTATTACTTACTCAGTAGGTTTTGGTCTAACTTTCCTTTTTTGTTTGGCAGGTAATTCTGGTTTAAACATAGGATCACAAACTATACAAGATTCCTGGCCATTATGAAAACTGCAATTACAAAAAGAATTATAAAAGTACATTTTTATTGAAGAAACAGCATATCTTTAAAATTATACTAACTTGCCACAACATGGCTCAAAATCTCGAAATTCTTTTTTCTCAACGTATTTTGGCCCAAACCTTTAAAATATAAAATAAATCTTGATTCAATAACAAACTTGTAACACTCATCTACCACTCACCTGTATGGTTCTATAGTCAAGCAGCGATTGGCATCAACACAATCACGAATATAAGTTACATTATAAAGTGTGTCAACATTTTCTTCTAGTTGTTTAAAGTATTCTTCAGTAGTAAAAATATGCTTTGGAAATTCATCACAAGTAGCTCCGAGTTGCTGAAATAAAAAATAATATATATTACATAAAAATGTAACTTGATACTGTAATAACAGTACTAAACAGTAAAAAATAATCACTAAGCGAGGATTAAATTAATTATAAAATATTTAAAACCTTTTCTTAATAAAAAACAGTTTCAATAAAAAGATATGTCACAAATTTTTTTACTTTTATTTGTAAACAATTTTTCGTAAACAAGTCAAAAATAACGTCCGAAATAAGGTGCTACAGTATTATTTGAGCAGTGGCTTACTTTTTCGATCAATTTAACATGCATTGTTTATATTTAAACTCACCGTTACAATTTTTTTTAAAGTCTTGCTTTTTTTCTCAAAAAATCCTTGGAATGCAAAAGATTTACGAGCAAACAAATGCAAATTTAGCGGTTCATCAACGCTTTCCGAATCGCTACACCAGCCCGCCATTTTTACAAACACCGCTCATGTGTTTAAAAGACTGCTTTGTAAGTCGTAGTGGTCGTAGCGCTCTGTGTGCCAACGAAAATGTTGCAGGTACGCTCCTTGAAAGGCTCACAGATGCCAAAAAGCAGCTAATATGAATGTATGCCAACAGCTAACCGGCCCCGCCGTTGACGAGTTGTGTCGACTGTCGAATTTTGTAGTAGTGGATCCCATCAGATCCGTGATCCGTCGGTTTCTTACCTGTAACGATCGGTAATACAGTTACCAGCAAATACATATATCTTAATATATATTTGTTATTTAATCGAGTTATAAGCACTTTATTAATCATTGTTGACACCTTTAATTAAAACGATTAATGTTTCACATTTTACTAATTTTAAAAATCTCAATATATATCTCAATATATATATATATTAATTAACAATCATCAATAATAAGGTAAAACCACAAAAATTAAAAGAAATGCTGTTTTTTAAGGGGATGTCGGAGCCAGGCTGTTGCTATCTCTCTCGCACGTAATTCTTTTTCTCTGAATACTAAATAATTAC
>JAWWEM010028127.1:0-17299 GCA_035582935.1 Ormyrus thymus | reverse complement strand
TCACTATTTGTGTCTGCTGGAATCGATCCATCCTGCGGAGCTTTTTCCGAGGCTGCTAAATTAGTATCAGGTGATTTTGCATTTGATTGCCCACTTTGAGACTTTACGGCTGATTCTGGATTCGTTTGACCGTTAGTTGTACCTGAGGTCTTAGATATTAAATTCTCCGGAGGATCAGTTTTCGCTTCGTTTGATACAGCAGTCTTGGCCTCGACAGCAGGATTATTTTCTGTTTTTGTGTTTGGAACGGATGCATTCGATTTGGGTAAAATCGACGAATCACTACCATTACTTGTGCTTTCTGGATTTGTTCCATCCTGGAGGGCATTTTCCGAGGCTACTAAATTAGTCTCTGGTGATTTGGCATTTGATTGACCAGTTTGCGACTTTATGGCTGATTCTGGATTTGTTTGACCATTAGTTGCACCTGAAGTATTGGATGCAGCATCTTCCAGAGGAGTTTCAAGGGCTTCCGCCATTTGGGAGCCTTTGATATCACCCGTAGGTTGTTTCTGCACTCTTATACTCGAAACGGATCCAACCGTTTTGGGTAAATTCGAGGGTTCACCAGCATCATTTGTGGTTGCTGGAATTAATCCATCCTGAGGAGCATTTTTCGAGGCTACTAAATTAGTCTCAGGTGATTTTGCATTTGATTGACCACTTGAAGATTTTTTGGTCGATTTTGGACTCGTTTTACCATTATAGATATTGGATACAGCATCGACCAGAGGAGTTTGTGGAGTTTCATTTATTTGAGAATTCTCGGATACGACCGTGGGCTTGTTTTCTGTTTTAGCACTCGAAGCAGATCCACCTGTTATCTGTATATCGGGTTTATTGCGACTACTGCTTAATGTAGAGAGAATTGGTTTGTCTTGTGGAATTGTTTCCGGGGCTAGTGAATGAATTTCACTTAATTTTGTATTTGATTGATCAGTTTGAAATTTACTAGGTAATTCGAGATTCGCTCGACCGTTAGAGGTACCTAATGGTTTTAAGAGCGAATTCGCTGGAGTGAGTGGTTTAAGTTCATTTATTTGTGTACTCTTTGAATGCGCAATAGATTTATTTTCTACTTGTATACTTGATATTGATTTATCCGATTTCTGTAACTTGCCTTGTTCAGCATTATTGTTTGCAGTTCCTGAGTCTATTACAACTTGCGGAGCATTTCTAGATTCCGATTTCGCCTGCTCGTTTGTGATAGCAGATGGCTCTGATATGGAATCCGCCGGACGATTTATTTTAGATTCCTTTATTTGTGTACTCTTGAAATTGGGATTGTCTTCATTTACAGAAGTAATTATAATTGACTTTTGTTTGGAAGAATTGGTCATTATTGCATTTTGTTTCTTATGAGAAGATATTCTATGTGATCCTTCACCTACAATACAGTAACATTCAATTTTTTTAATGGTTCTTTTTTAATGTTGGAAAAATATACTAAATTTTGTTTTTGTGTGTTTTGATTAAAAATAAATATAATTTTAAATTAGATATTACCTTGTGTCTGAGTGGTGGAGTTGCCTGCACTTGGAGTTTCATCAATTTCAGTTATATGATTTGTAGGTATACTTGCTATATCGATATGACCAGGCGGTACGTTTATATTATTGTTTACATTCGTTGGTTGACTAATTATGTGATTTGTTGCTGTTGTACTTTCATAAACGGGATCAAAAGGTACTTCAGTATTAGGTTGATTTGTTGGAATGGTATGTGTGGTAGAATAGTCTGTAATTGGTTTCAATGATAAATGAAACTCGTCTAAAGCTGTTGCTACATTTTGTTTATAAGTAATAACTTTTCGATTAATCAGTTCTTTCAGCTTTGCCATGTACAGCTGTTCAATTTCTAATATTCTCCGTTTACTCAAATTACGGTTTGCAACTTGGATTCTAAATCGAGCACGTGTTAATTTGACAGTTTGACTAATATCTTTTCTTAGCTGAAAGTGTTTTATTAAAAGTTGTTCTTCTAATTTGGATATTTCTCGATGACTAGCATTTTCATTGCGAATTATTTCATTTAATAATGTTTTCTTAGCGTACCTATAATTGTCAATTAAGATTAATTTTACTGCGACTTCCATTTCTCTCCATTGTTTTATAATAGATTCTTGCAATATCCTGTCAACATTAATGTCATGAATGTTTCTTAACGCTGTACTTCGGTCAACGTTCAATATTTTATTCCAGACGTTTAAAACTTTTCGTAATTTCATGTTTTCGACATTAATTGGCAAATTTCGAAAGCTAAATCTGCGTTTATTTGAAACAATATTTTCTTTGGATTCTGAATCACCGCTTAAATCACGATCTTCCGTACTGTAATTTTCATTAGAAATAACACTGTCATCTTGAAGCGTAGTTAACTTATTTCGCTCTTTATTTATCTCACTTGATATGCTTTCTTTACTTTCGTTACTTACATTTTTTGCCTTTCTATCGAAATCCTTTTCATCAGTTTCATCACTCTCATGTTTATCTTCAAATAAACTTTTAATGTTAACAGGTGTTAACTTTTCGTTCGCTCTTTCACCGATTCTTTGTTCGTGAGGAAATTTGGCTACTGATGTTTTACTATCTTCGTATGACAAGTCATCATCTACATCTACACTTGCATCTTCTTTGGATTTTGAATCATTGTTTGAATCATTATTTTTTCTTTCATTATGTTTTTTGGAATTACTACTTCTGTCTCTATTCGAAAGCAGTTTATTCTGTTCTTTATAAATTTTACTTGGCTTATTTTCTTGATGTGTTTCGTGTGTATCTTCAGAGTTGTTACTAATATTCTTTTCTAGTTCATCATCATCACTTGCATCTTTATCTTCATCTACAATTTTATTTTTAAGAGATTTTGTTTTGTCATCTGCGCGTATTTTTTTGTACCCCTTGTGACTAGATTTAGAACTTGATCCTTTACTTATATCTACGGAAGAGTCATCCTCAATTTCTTTACCTGAATCCTCTTCGTTTGAATTAGCTAAGTTTTCTTTGGAATTGGCTCGTGACCTTTCATTTGTGTCATTTTCCGTTGATTTTAAATCATCGCTTATATTACTATCTTCTATTTTACTCTCTTCAGTGGACCGATGGTCGTTATTATTATTTCTGACAACTGATTTTTTGTTTATTTCATTATTTATATTTATTTCATTTCGAATCCACTTTAACTTTTCATTATAATCGGTTGATTTTGATGCATCGCTTTCCTCATTACTTTTGGATTCTTTAGAGTCTTTTGAATGGTATCTAATATAACTTCTTTTTTGCACATTTTCTTTTAATACATGTTCCAAATTATAATGCCGATAATATTCAAAATCCTTTGAGTGTCTTCCAATTCCTTTCTCTAATTCTTTTTCTGAAGAAATATTTGAAATACTGTCGGAATCATCATCGGATGATCCAAAAATTACTGCAAAGAGTGATACTAATACTGTAAGTTGGATTGCTGAAAATAATTTAAAGAGTAGAATTAAAAATAAACAGTTTTATAGCAAAAACAGTTAATTTATAAAACGGTATAAATGTGAATAATTTGGAGTACAGAAGTCA
Organism: Ormyrus thymus; assembly: GCA_035582935.1. Taxonomy (NCBI): domain Eukaryota; kingdom Metazoa; phylum Arthropoda; class Insecta; order Hymenoptera; family Ormyridae; genus Ormyrus; species Ormyrus thymus. Next base: position 13,733 of record JAWWEM010028127.1, on the reverse strand, counting down.
TTTTTTACCTTGCATTTTAAATACTCCGTCTTATTATTGCTCTAAAGGTAAAAATGAAGTACTACGCTGCTGAAAAATTAGCGTCATTATATATGCTCGGTTTTCAAGATGAAATCCTTATCTTAAGTTTGTATACTTACCTCCAAATTTAGATGTTACCTTAAATTTATAATGTTCTCGTAGTGACTCATTTAGAAACGATTTTTCTGATCTGAAAATAAATTCAAAATGAATTCTTTGGACTACAAATTTTTATATTACAAATATATTACAAACGGTTTTTCAACCGTTATTGTAATCCCTTCTTCAAGCCAGACAGTTTGTAGTTTTAATTAAGTTTTATTTCGGAATATAAACAATCTAAACTTTTACTAATAAGCATAATAAAATTTAGCATAATAATAGAAAAGAGGATAATATATCAATGTACTACATAAATATTAATAAGTCTTTAATTATTATAAAATTGTATGTATTTATAGTATAAATACACAATCATTATGTTCAATTCTACTGATCTTAATAAGACTGATGCTGCATAATATTCATTACTAAATTACACTTTGGTGTAATTTTATTTTAAATTAAAATATTTTTTCCCATATTAAATAAGTATACAATGAATGCGTCACAGAATGCTTATATATCATTAATGTTTTTTCTTATCGCATTCCCAATGTTAAGCTACTTTGAGTTATAACTGAAGTAATACGGATTTCCAATTGGCGTCATGCTTTTCGAATTAATTTAAAGGTATTGTAGAATTTCGTATAAGAAAACTTACCTTCCTATACATCTAATTGCTCTTTGACGTTTACGGCGTGTGTAATTGGAGAAATTATTAATTGTATTAAATGCGTAGAGAATGTAAGTTTATTGTTACGGGCATATTTACATATATTAGCAAAAAGAATATAATAGGTGCATAATACTTTTATTAGGAGAATAATTTATATTTATTTTTTAATTAACATTTCATTTATTATTAAATTGAAATTAAATTTATCTTGAACAACAGAAGCAAATGTTTTTGTTTATTTTATGCTGTTAATCAAAGATAAGTCTTTATTGAATCTATTTTGCAGCACAATTTACAGTTGAATGAATCATACTGAGACTTCGTGTCGACTAATTGTAGATAGTTTAATCCAATTAGACCTAAATTTAAGATAGTAGGTTACGAGTTATCTCATTAAAGCATATCCTTTTTAACAGAATCACTGAAAGAATCTCACGTGTAATGTGAGAATTCACACTTGCAATTTGTAGAATGACATTGCAAAATGTTGTTTATCGTTACCCTTATAGACCGACCAATAAAGAATAAATGCAAATCCAGACTGCATTCTGCTACCAATAGAGTTTTATGCAGTATAAGAATATTACGTCGAAACAATAATCAATGAATAATGCATTCGTCGATAATTTTCTTTTGTCTCTTGTAGTGTTTATCCCCGAAATGATCGAAAATTTCCTATGACTCAGAATAAATTTTTAATTTGGTAACTATGTTGCGAATGCTCGATTATTCTTATCGAACGTTTCGGTAGATTTCCTTGCAGGCCAGTTTGATGCATCGTTTAATGGTCGGTAATTGCTCGTCAATCCATTTACTCGTCAAAAAGCAATATGCAAGGCTGCGTATTATAAAGTAGAACTGTTCGTTGACTGAACCGTTTAACAAAAGGAGATTGTAACGATGAATTCGATTCTGAAGCGGTTTTAAAAATGGACGATTACAAATATTTTTAAGAGAATGAATGCAGCATATAAAATATTACTCTGGTAAGAGCATTTTTTTTCTGGATAGTATGACGTAAATAAAAGATTCAGAGTGAAAGTTCATTGCAGAAACAAAAAAGGAACTATTTTTAAATTGTTTTTTTACGTCGTTTAATGCTGCTTGAAGTTTTGATACTGTTTACGCTTACCAGTACGTTTTAATTATTAACACGAAAGTCATTTATGAGCTTGGAATAATCGTCAAAGTTCAATGAACAGCATTTTAATCACGAGAAGTGTATATTTAAAATCAATCAAATAACATTGAAGTAAAATAAAATAGTTATAATCGATCTAAAAACAAATAATAAATCTTTTAATAATAATAATTTCTTTATTGAATAATATATGCTTTTAAGAATTTTATTTATTTAAATATATTTATACATACATAAATATGGCATAAAAAAGCATACACGTTAATGAACATAATGACATAAATATATATTTATTAAAGTTTTACTGAACAAAAATAAATTGATATATAATAATAAAAATGTGCAAGGAACCCGTGAAGTGGAGATTTTGACAGAAAGTCGTTTCATGCCTCCTGATGCCTTGCAACCCGACTTACTCTGCATTCTTCATTTACACGCTGCAATGCGGATCAAATGCATAAAGGTATACACTATGATTAAAATAAATGGTAGCTGTATTCCTTTACAGATACTTTATAATTTTTAAAAGATAAAATTCACGCACATTTGTAAGATTTGATAGATAAAGAATATAATGCTAAAGAATATAAAGAAGATAAATTTAATAATACTTTATTAATGTTTTACATCTATTACTTACACTTATATTGTAACATGTATTTCGAATTTTTAGGTAAGTTAATTAATCTATTCTAATTTTTCCATAAATATTAGAACGATAAAAAGCATTACTTTAAAGACATTTACATATTAAGTGGTTGTTAGTGTTTTATTGCTAGTCGAAATACTTTATTTTGCAAGCAAAAACAGGAATTTATTTTCAAATACACATAAAATGTGATTAAGTAATAGTTTATGAGCGTAACGAATTTAGCCGAAATTTTGTTTAAATTACTTTCTTCGAAATTACTTTTAATTATTAGTATTATTTTCATATGAAATTAATTTATTTAATTCGAAAAATTGCTTTGCACATTTAACATGAAACATCCAATCAAATAGAATAATTTCTGGATTCTTATTTTAAACAGATTTGTGCACTAGTAAAACTAAGAATCAACTTCGAATATAGCCTGCGTTTCGAAAAAAAATTCAACAAGTTAGAAAATGACGTAATTCTTTTTAAATTTCCATCAGAAAAAAATTAGCGCTATGTAACTGTATTATTTAAGGACACTTTACGCACATCAATTTCCCAAACGTTTATCGCAATAAATTACGCTAAATCAAATCTTTTGAACGTTGCAATTCATTTCCTTAAAGAACGCGTGACAGAGAAGGTGTGTAAACATTTTCCAACCAGTGGCCCTGTATGTAAATTTGCGCGCAACAACTATGTGCACCACTTCTTAATAAATTCAAGTTATTCCAGTAATATTTTAAAAACGTCGGATTGACTGCGTTCTCTATGTAACCGCCATACATTTCAAGCAGAACGCATTTGAAAATATTCGCAATTAATAAATCGATTTATCGCTACTCGTCGGTTTCTAATGGTTCTTTACCGTTGTTTAAATCCAAAAATCCCGTAACGGATTTCGAAATGTACGCACGCTAATTGTACTGTAATAATTGGAAGAGCAACGTGTTCTTATGTCAATAACGTGTGCTCGCGTCACTGGGAAGCAGAAGTAGCACCTCCCACAACGGCTCCTCAATCACGCTACGGCAGTAATCTGCAAACATTTTATAATATAGCAGGGAGCCCGGAATATCGTCGGTACCATTTATTAATGCCACAATGCACCATTAACAATGCTCGCAAGGCAATCGAGCGCAATAAGTTGCTTAATGAAACCGGTCGCCGTGGCGCACGTTCGAGCGCTATTTGTGCGTAAGAGTAATCCTATATGCGTATTAAAAACTTCTGCTTCGCCTCTTCTCATGATAAGTCTCAACTTCGACGCACAATTAATTTGCACGCGAACTTCCTAGAAAGAGTTTCAAGGCTGCGTCTCGAATTTTTTAAGACAGCCTATTTTTGGGGTAGTTTGCGACCCGAGCGGATAATTTTAGTGATTATATCTTATTTCAGAAATAATAACGATTTTTAATGCTCTTAAAATGGTCTTAATAAAACTGAATTATTAATTAAGTCTGCGCTGTTAATGAAGGCTTAAAACCACAAAATTAATTAATGTAATCTTAGTTATTTGCAAAGATGAATAGGTGCATTGAGACAGTGATGAATGACAAATCAATATCTTTTTTGAATTTTCATTTGCAAAGAATTATGTAACAGGAATTAAGCACCGCACTTTATCGGGTAAAAGAAAACTCACACCCTTCGATCGTAATTCAAATTTCTACTTGGAAGATACTTATTTCTTTTGCAGAGAACCGCCACACCTCTTTGCAGAATACATTCAACGACGAAGTAAAGGCAAATTACAACGAGAAGCGACAAAACAGAAATTAACTTCTTTCAACGTACACCACGCTCACTTAATTCCTCTGAATGTCGTCACCTGTTTTGCACGAATTTCAAATGAAAGAGAAAAAAAGAATCATTCTCCTCGCAGTGCAATACGCATCTTCGCAATTCCTTCAGCCCGAGCAAAACAGTGCAATTTCTCTCCTCGGTAGTCGAGGAGACGCCTGAGATTACATTCCCACATTCCGCGAGAATGACAGTTTGTAAACCGCCGGCGAGTCGGTCGGAGTCACGCCAGACGCATCCCGCAAGTGCGCACCGCGCCGAGAGACACCGCAGGAGCCTCGGGCGCGCGCCCGCGAGAATCGTCGCATACGTAATTACCGCTCGACCCGCCGAGAAACGACGATTATCGCCGGTCCCCGTGCACCGTAACGAGAGAGCCGCGGCGAACGGGCGATTATCCCCTGGCGCCATCTCTCAGCCCCGCGGTACCCGGCCAGCCGGATACTTTCCGATACTCGCATTTAGCCGCGCGGCCGTGCATACACAAGTGCGCGCGATCGGCTGCGTGTGCATAGAAGAATGCCCGGCCTCGTGTGTGCGCGGCGCGAGTACCTTCTCCTTCCTCTTTCTCTCTCTCCTGCGGCGGCTCTCCCGCGCGCGCTTTAACACGCGTGGCACTTGCCCGGGACAACTCATTGACAAGAAGAGAACGCGCGAACGCGCTCGCCGATCAAAGTCAAGCCTGCTGCCGCCGGCGCGAGTTCTCCTCCGAGATATCCGCTCGAGACGTCATTTTTTCCTCCTTCTCTTTCTGCCGAAAATCGTTATCGACGCGACGGTGAACAGAGGGGCCGACAGTTCGCGCGAGTGACAGAGTTTCTTTTACTTCGCCCCGCCGCCCGGCCGATGTGCGAGGAGGAGAATGTAATATAAAGAGGCCGCGTGAATAAAAAAAGGAGGCTTTTTGAAAGACCCGGAGATAAGGAGCAAGAAACAAAGCGCACAAAGATACAGAGAGTCACGGAAAGAAGGAGGGAAGACGTGCGGGCGCAAAAAAGTGTGCTGGCTACCGTCTCAGTACAGGCAGTCGCACGCAGCTCTTTTCTTTTCTTTTTTTTCTTCACTTTTCGCTCAAAGATAAATATTTGAGTAGCAGCTGGATTCGAAGCTCTCCTCCTCGCCAGACGGTGAACCACTGAAGCGTGCTCCTCTCTTTCTCTCTCTCCGTCTCTCTCTCCCGAGACTAGACGCGAAAAACGGCGATAAGAATCGCGCGCCGGAGTCAAAGTCCGGAGCCCGGCGCTTTTCTCCAGAGGAATTCCTATCGGGAGCAGTACAACCGCAGCGGCAGCAACCCACAGCAGGCAGCAGCAGCGGCGGCACGTGCGCTCGTCGACGCAGCTTTTACGGGGCAGGAGCGCCCGGCTCGCTTGCTGACTGACGCTGCAATATACGCGCCACGGCGGGGCACGCAGACGGCTGACGACTTCCGGAGGTCAATAAAGATTTGAATAAGCCAACGTCGGCGGCGGCGGCGGCCGACCTTCGAGGAAACTGCTGAGGTGAGCACGAACGCGGCTGTGCGAGCGAGGCGATGAGTCGCCGATTACGTCCGCGGAGCTTTTATTCGAGCGGCGAAGCTCTCGGCGCGAAGCTCGCGCGGCTTTTAGCGCACTTTTCGGTCGGTCGAGCCGACCGGCTGCTTCGGGTTTTTCGGTGATTTTTCTGCGCAGACCGCGCGCGGCAATGTTTATTTATGAAGCGCTCGTTCGATAAAAAAAGGTATATAATAATCGCTCGTTTTTTTTATTCCTTTCGGCGGAGCTTCGCGGAGGATTGCGTTCGAGTAGTTAAATTTTATGGGGGAAAATTGACAGTTTCGTATGAAGTTTCAATTTTATTTAAGTATCCCGGTGGAATTGAATTAAATTATGCGGCGCTACATTCACCCGTTATATTCTGCCTGGTTCATGAATCAAACATGATTTAAATAGTATTGTCCGATTACGTGATTGCACATTAATTGATGCAAATAATAACAATCAAGTTTTTAATCACGAGTGGAATAGTACTATCTGGCGTGTAGTTTTAATTGCTGAAAATTTGTTTAACTCATCGTTAAACCGACGAACTTTAGATAAAAAAATGGTGGCTTTAATTTTATAGATAAAAAGTTATTTTTAGGAGAATTTTGAGACTAGAATAATTAGTTATTCTTCGACGACGGAAAAATTTTGTTTAATGGCTTTTACATTTTATTAAATAGGTATTATTTGGAGATTGACCTGTGCTGGAAATTAAAATGTAAATATTAAAAACATATTATTTGGAGATTGACCTACTGGAAATTAGAATGAAAAGATTTAGATTTAGGCTCGTCTTTAAATGAAAATAAAATGCCAAGTTATGAAATTGAATATTCCACTTGAATGCCTCATTTTGCTTCGATAAGCAGTAAAATGAGACAATTTTTCGGCTCATCAAAGTCAGTCGTAAGCACAGGGCATTAAATTACTGCTTGATTTATCTATCGCATTTTGATAAAAGTTAATGAAAAAAATTATTTGCATTGTACAACATCTTTAACTGCACAAAGCAAAATATCATTAAATCCCGCGTTTAAATAATTATCAAGCCGTTTAATTAATTTTATGCTTGCTACACTGTCTTATTTTTTCACTTTATTACTTATGTTTCTTTATCACGCCATTAAAATCTGCTTTCTGAACTCACGGACGCAAAAAGGAAGCACGTCTCAAGGCTTTGCGTTTGCTCGCTTGAAAAACATTTTCTTGTAAAAGTCAAAATTTATTGCGAAACGAACGTATTCCCACGTTAAAATGAAAAATTCCCTCATTAAAGCTCGTAAAAGCCGCGCATTTTCCACCTGGAAAAGTGCACCCGCATCATTTTTCGCCTAATAACCCATTACACCGCAATATTTTAATACACAATAACAACTTCCTCTCATGCTAATACGTCTGGATAATAACGCCAATCGATGCAAATAAGAAAACAGCAGCGAGCCTGCGCACGAATCTTTATTTCGATTGCACTGCACCCGCTAAGGCGAGAAAACAAGCGCTTTACTTTTACTAAATAGAAAACAGAAGCTCGCCAAGATAAGTAGCGGCTCTTTCCACTTGTCGGGTCGAAGCGCACGTCCGTTATTTTCGGCGCATTGAAACATCTCTCCCCGATAGGCGAAGACCGCTCATCGGCGTGTCATCGTCTGCGCGGAGAGCTTTCGACGATAGCGCGGGCACGTACGTACGCAGGCGATTGCCGCGCGATTAGATTCGAGGGACGGCGGCGCGCGACGGACGAGCCTCCAGCCTTCTGTCGAACTTTCGACAGAGTACTGTTTACTGGCAAGGCGGGAGCCTTGCGAAACTCCGCGGGCTGCGTAACGAGCTGCCGAATTATCGGCTCGGTGTACGAGGCAATCGCGCGCGGTTCGTGGAATTCGATAGGAGCATTATCATCGCTGTGTTTTTTAATAAAACGTTCGTTTACGAATTCGGTGGATTGGAGAGCATTTCTTCTCTGTACTGCTCGTTGCGAAAGATTCCGTGCTCATTAATTATTTATAGATATGTATAATATCATCTGTCGTGAACTTGTGTCATTAGCAGAAAAATTAAATTCAAAATGGTTCTTTAATTAGTAAATTAATTTTGAAGCTTGGTCAAAATTTAATCAGTCTCGATACTTGTCTTATTTCGTAACATTTTCATCATAATTTACTTTTCGTAAGAACGTAATCTCGAACCCTGCACAATTTCGTAGTCGCTGTTTTAATTAATGAATTCATAATGTTGAAAAGGCATAAAAGTGCACAACGTACATACTCGATAACGATAGATAGTTATTGATCATTTTAAAAACAATGCAGTGTTCTCTGCATTCATTATCGAGGAAAAACTTCCCTTTATTATACTGAAAAATAACTGTCAGTAGAATATTTCACCAAGAATATTTTTTATTTATTTATTATTTTTTTAATAAATTAACTTGCAGATTAAAACGTATCATCATTCGCGGTAACGCAAATACAATTTGCGTTCAAAGAGATTTGAAAGATTTTACTCGGAAGCCTTAAGCGGCGCTTTAGGCATCAGTCTGGCCGGCGCTGCAAATTTCTGGATTACCACTATCGTTTTGTATATTCTAAGAATGATAAGTAAACAATTTCAAATAAAATTCCTCCTATCCAATTCTGACATAATCCATTATACAACGGCGATAAAGATTTTATAGAAAAGTCGCTCGACATGCTATCATAAATGGACGAGCTCAAATTCAAGAATACGTCTTGAGGTTTATCGTAAAATTTATTTTGAGAAGAGAACTTGACTAAATTTCACTGATTATTAAGTATCGCTTAAAAGAAAAAGAGCGATATGTTCCGAGAATTAGTTGAACTTCAAATAATCAAAGTGCAATTTATTCAACTCCGAGAAGATAATTTCAAATTCATTTTTACCCCGAAAAGATAATTTCCGCCATTGAAACAATTGAACTTGATCTCCCCCGCCTCCATCGTGAGTTTGGCCAGGCAAGAAAGAAATGAAATTCCAGAGCTCGCGGCTCTCGCGCTAAATTGGACCGCATCCAACGCCCCAAGCTATACGCGGACAGTTTAAAGTTTACACGGGAATAAAGGAATCTAACGCTGCCCCGAACGGATTTTATTTATAGCCCGAGTTACGGGGGACAAGTTTGATTTTTTTTCCCACCGGCGAGTATTAGCTCCCAAATGAGCGGGCAAATAGTCGATTAGATACGCCCGGGCGGCGGGGGGCCCGGCGGCCACTTGACCCGCGGTTTCTATCTGCCTACGTGTATATCCAATCAAAAGCCTATTGCAGCCGCCGGGCCTGGCGCGCCACGGTTTCTCAGCCGCGTTTTAAGCCGTCGGGAATGATTTGCGGCGGTGTGATTGTGAGGCGAGTGAAAGGCATCACTTATTACTACTTATTTCAACGATTCCGTCGCTGTACTGTTTTTCTCGACTGCGCGGCGCACTCGTTTCTCGAGTTCCTTTTTGCGATCGGGGTTGTATAATGCCGCTCGAAATACTTGTGAAAGTGGGAGGTGATTTCCTGACTTTGTGGCGCATAATAAAACTACGCGAGCACTATATCTTCGATAAACCCCGAGTTATTTTTCAGCGATCATAATAAACAAGTGGAATAACAGATTTTTTTCTGGTAAAATATTATTATTGACCGTTTCACTTACGTTTACGGATCACGAATGCAATACAATGTATGTTATTGAGATATTTAATTTTGATATTGGCAGTATTAAACGAGGTTACATAAGAACAGGTATATTTTAATTCGTATACGCGGTAAAAGTTTTATATCAAATGTGACATTAAATTTTTGCAGACGTAAAAAATGTGATAAAAAAAGATATATATAAGACTTGAATTTTACTTTGTAATTTCGGTAATAAATAAGGATTTTTTGGTAAGTTTTATGTAATAAGATTATCAAGTTTTGACTCTTCAGTTTTTATCTCTTTATCACAATAGGTTAAAGTGGCAATTACTTCAACTTTATCTTCCGATTTGACTACATCTTCATTTTTTCTCATGCCACAGATAATAAGTATGCATCAGTAAAATATTGCGTGTATCTCTTGTATTAGAAAAACAAGCAAAATATTTAGAAATCTCAAAACTACGCACTACTATACTCGAGCTAATAAAAATTTGTACATCTTTCTTCTCACAGTAAAGTTAAAATACGTGCATTAACAAGTGGAATCGACGATTCCTTTTCGTCGGAGCACGTCACGTGATTCATTGAAGTAATGAGTAATATTGACAGGAATTTTTTAGCATCGATATTCTTTTTATTTATCACTAATATCAAATGGCATCTGTTCAATAAAAGATGTAATATTCAAATAAAAAAGAACTGCAGCAACAAACCACCTCGTAAATAAAACGTACTCCGATACGCATAAACTTTGGCTGACTAACAAAATTTCGTCCCAACTCTCACTCTAGTTTGGGGAAATCCCCCGAGCGCTGGCGTTAATTCAGTCGCTGGCATTCCTCGAAGCTTCTTATTCACCGCGAGACAGATACGTACAGCTTGGACTTTGCAACCCGCGGCTTAAGCGCCCGCAATGCGCGCCGTCTAATCAGACGGCCCGCGACGTCCGACGCGGCGATAATCGCTTCAAAATCGCGCAGCCGTCGCTGCATTTTTTCGCCTCTCCGAGGCGAGGGTCGACGGCGCCCGTTCCCGCGTTCAACAATGCCCTCGGCTCTCGGCTTATCTCCGCTACGTTACGGCGCCGGATGCTGAAGCTTCCTGGCGTCTCTTGGGAAAAGGAGAAAAAGAGAAAAAAACTTGGAACAAACGGCCAATTCTTCTCTCGCGCGTGCCGCTGCCGCACGAGAGAAAGATGCGCGTCGTTTAGCCGGCCCAAGGCCGCCGCGGGGCTTGATATTTCGCGCAGCGAGCGCGCCGTTTCGAATCCATGCCAATTTTCCCATTATGTGCCCGCGCGGCGTACACGTGACGAAGGCGTCGCCGAGCGTTTACGCGCGGGGCGCGAGATGAACGCGGCGCCGTCCGTGCGCGCGCGCGAGGGAGCTTGCGCACGAGAATTCCGCGGACTCGAGAGTTTTTCTCCTCAGCGCGCAACGTAAAGGCCGTCCTGTCCTTTCGTTCGCCGTTTGCCCGCTGGCGAGGGAGTTAACGGGATCTACGATTGTAGTTGGTATTCTCGCATCTCGCGACCCGGCCGGAAATCTCTTTTCGTTTGCCATCATGTAGCCTTAGAAAATGGACGGAGAGGCGGCGACGGACGGTTAGCGCGTTCACGGTAATTTGCTGAAAAAATATGAGATAATTGAGCGCCGTTTTTCAAAAGGTAAACCCCCCAATCTAAAAATACTATCGGAGATTTGGATTTGGATTACGTCTTAATTGCGTTTCTTTTGTTTGCAGAAACATACATGTTTGATCGTTTTTTAACAAAAGCCTGCTGGAGTGAACTTTCGAATTTCCGTCATCGTGACACGCCAGTTTCTCATATTTTTCGACATTTAATTCGGAGTGTGCTTATTTAAATGAGCGCTTTGTTGTCCGGAAAAAGTATCAAGCATTCCGACGAAATGAATTAAAACCCGAGAACGCGGCTACGCAGCTTTTTTCTTTCTCGAGGAAAAAAAAAACGCGCGCCTACTGCAGCTTTTCGCAAAAAGCGCGTTAATCGAATGGTATATAATTCGGAAGTCGAAAAAAAATAAGGGAAACCGTTGGCGCGCCGTCGCGCGTCGATGGCACAGATGCATACTATTCCAGGCGACTGCCCACTTTGCCGAGACCACTTTTGCAAGCTAATGGAGCGTGGAAAAAGCGGCAGGTGTAAGCGCCGATCCAAGACGAAAAGATACATCGCGATCGCGAGGCGCAAAGAAGCGGTCGCGCCTGCGCCGCTGCTCCCGAGACCCAGAGCGCGGCGTGTGTTTTCTCTTTTAATTTTCCGCGCTCGGCTGGCGAGGAGAGCCGCCGCCGCGACGGCGGGCAGGACAATTAAGAGCGGGAACGGGTTTTCCTACTCCAGTCTCGCGGCTGAAAAACGCGGCGCATCGCCGTCGCGTCTTCCTCCGCGCGGACAAAGACGGCGGACCGTGACGAACCTCTGCGCCGAGAGGCTTCTTCTCCCTTTCTACTTTCAAGGAAAACTGAGGCGTCTCCTCCCTCGGCGCCGACGACGGCTCGGAATCGCGCTCGCGCGCGCTGGTCGCGGGAGAGGCTGCGCGGCGCAGTCGGCGTCTAGCTCTCTCTTTCACCGATGCTTATAATTAGCCGGAGAGACGCGCGCCCGAGGATGACGGCGATTAAGCTGTAATAACTTAGCAGGTACAGCTTGCACAACGATAGCCGCGGCTTATCGAGCCGCCAAGTGGCGATGCGCTTTTTTTCACTTCCTCGCGCGTGCGGGGCTGCTTTTTGGCTGTTTTTTTTTGTTGGCTGCCGCCGCGATCATCGCGCGTCGACGAAGGCCGAAGAAGGAAAATTCTCGGCGGCTATTTTCGTTAATGCCAGTTTTGACTTTTATGCACTGCGCATATTTCAGTTTTCTTTAAACCGACAGTCGTTAGCTTCAATCGCGGACTGTCACTCGGCGCGGTTGACGCGCAAATCCGCGAGCTAAAATTAAGCTTTCACCGAAACAAAGCAAAAATTCTTTATATTAATGGTAGCTATAATTAGCTTAACTGCCTTGCACGACAAAGAAGCGCCTCGATAAATGCGCTTCGTACCGGAGCATGTCTCGTTTATGCGCATACTGATTAAGAAACAAGTATATATATTCTTACGCCGCGAAAATTATCGCACGTATATGCGCACTATCGGAAATTAAGTAACATTGCGATAATAAGTTCCTGTTAATGAAACTCGCTCGTCTAGAGGAAGTTTCGAGAATCGCATTAATTACAAAAGATATTTCACTCGAGAAGATGGAGTTCAATAAACCTCTCCGCGGCTCTTTTGCATTATACATTGTTCGCGTTAACGGTCATCCTCGTGCTCCCTTATCAACATAAATTATGCGCGGCTCGCGTCTCTCCGCGCGTAAAGCGCGAGGGAACCTTGGGCTGAAAATTTAGTAACTTTCCTTTGAAAACGATCGACGTAACGACTCGTTTCGCGCGCCTCTTTCGAGGAAATGTTTCTCTTCGACTGCGCGGCGCGACGATGATTACGATCCGATGGAATTCTAAGCTCGATCATTATTCGGCAAGATCGGCCGACAGGCGCGCTGCACGACGACGAGCGCGGCGTATAATTTGCGCGCGTTTACGTCGACGTCGGCAAGACAAGTCGAAACGCTGTCCCCTGTTTTAATTGCTAATTCTTCGGTGTCTAATGTCAACGTCCAGAGTCTGGCGCCAGTTCCCACCGTCTCGTCATTGTTCGCCTTAACCTTTTTGCGCGGAAAAAACTATCGCGGAGCGAGGCTCCTCGGCAAGCGCGCGCGCGTCTCGTTCGATTAACGAGCCGAGTGATTAATGCAGCCAGCTTCGTTAAGAAAATACATTATATGCTTGACAATCCGCGTCGTTCGATGTGGCGTCAGGGTCCGAGCGACGAAGGCGGCTTGGCACGTTTCAGCCGTGAAATCGACGTCTCTGGCGATCCTTTTCGAGCTTCGCGGCTGATCTGTGAGGGTTGAGGACGAATGAGGCGGTCACTAGGAAAGACCTAGTTAAGCTCTTGGTCGCGTGACTTTTCGAGCGAGGAATTTCCTTTTTTTTTTTTTTCAATGCGCTTTTTTACGCTTTTCTCATTTTTCGCAGTTAATGAAGTGTCTTTGAATTGTTGTATAGTATTTGATTTATTTTAGTTTTTATCGCTTTTGCATAATTAACTATAATT
>JAWWEM010028116.1:0-17302 GCA_035582935.1 Ormyrus thymus | reverse complement strand
CCTCCCCCCCCCCCCCCCCCCCCCCCCCCCCCGAACGCGCCAGCAGATCGGCCACTCGCGAGGCTCAGAGCGACGCGGAGAGAAAAAGCCGAAAAATAAGAAGCGCAAAACCTCTCTTAACCTCGATATATTTGCGAATACTATATATCTGCGGCGCACAATATCCCTCGACTATACATGTATACGTGTATACTAGACCGATGGCGCAAGCCTCGCCTCTCCTCTCTGTTGCAACGTCGGGGTTCGCACACCAGGCTATATATACCCGTGCAACCTTTCCATCTCTCATTTTCTTTTTGTCCTGCCTCCTTCGCTCGCTCTCTCTCTCTCTCTCTCTCTCTCTCTCTCGAAAGAGAAAGACAAGCCCGAGACGAGAGGGCGGAGGACTCGCTCTTGTATCTCCCTCTCTCTCAGGAAGAGGGCCGCCTGCGCGCACGTATCCTCTTTCACGTTCGCGGCGTTGTATATCCGCTCTCCGCGCCTATTATTCGGATCGGGGCGAAATTAGGTAAGGTAACGGGGCTCTTGAAACACAAAACTCGGGAGAAATTGGCGAAAATTTTCGGTAATCGAATACGCGCCGCCGCCGCCGCCGCCGCCGCCGCTGCCGACGTCGCGAGAAACGCGATATCGCGGGAGGCTGGCGAAATTTCAAAAGCGCACACGGGTGCGTCCTTTCACGGGGAAAAACGCGCGGCGATCGCGCCGTTTTTGTTAATTTTTTTTTCTTTTTTGTGCAGGGAATGCATTATGCCGACCGAAGTGGCTGGGCTTTACTTCTCCCCGGATAGGTCTGCGAATTACTTACGCGCGATAAATCTCGCTGAAATATCGTCTAATGAATTTTGCGCAAACCAGTGGGAAACGACAGTTATTGTGATTTATCGCGCATCTATCGCATATTTTCAGAGCTAACCGACGCTTTTTTCTCTCGATCAATCACGCTTTACAATATTTCTTTATTAAATGAAACGGCCTTCATTAGTTAAATTAAATAACGAGAACGCCGAGCGCAAAGCGAGCCGAGCCGTTGTCGGTGAAAAAAGAAAACAAATTAATTGAATGGCTCACCGCGTAGCACGAAATCTGCGCGCCGGTAAAACGTCGAAAGTCAAATCCGAGTTTTTTAATTAACCTACATTCGGCATATTTGAGAATAAGAGAGAAACAATGAGAGTGGTTATGAATCCCGCGAACCCATTGTGAGTTTATTTATGTAACTTATCATTTTCGAACTAATGCCTCATCGCACATAAAGAAAAGTTTCTCAAGACGCGGTTACGTACCGAAATGGCACAGTGATTAATGAAGATAATCAATAAAAACTTCTTCATGACATAAGAATCACAAAAATCTGCCTTATGTAATGGGAGCATAAATTGTTTTGTCTAACATGACGTTATAGGACTACCTTAGACAAGAGTAAAAGTATACCGACGTACAGCCAGACGCGTTAATATTCCGCCTACCTTACTTTCGAAAAGTCATTCTTCAAACTCTTTCCCAACGCAGCTTTGTCAAATCAATATTTAGATAAACAATGTTCCACCGCCCGTTAAAAGTCGCAGCGACCAACGACTTTTGCCCCGTTCCAAGCCCGAGAAACGGCTCCAACTTTTGACCCTCAACAAAGCACTCGAGCCCCCCGTAATCTCGTAATCGCACGGGCCCGAAAACTAGAGCGGCCCTCGCGATAAATCCGAAATCCACGGTATAACTTTCAATTCGACTTTTACCCGCGCGCGCCTGCGCTCTCCCCGCGCCGAAAGTCCCTCCGACACTTACATCCTGAAAGCCGCGGCGGCGGCGGCAGCAGCAGCCGCGACATTGAAACTGCTCCAGATTCGGGTCCGGAAGCGGCGGCGGCGCCTCCTCTCTCTCTCTCTCGCGATAGATCAACTTTTAGCGGCTCATCCATCAAGCGCCGCGGCCCAGCTTTTTTTCCACCTCTCATTAGCTTATTTTCGAGCCGCGCTCTCGCGTACATGAATGCTTAATGGGCCACGAGCGTTCACCTTTTCTCACAATTTACCTCTGTCAGCGGGCTTTCGAGAGCCGCCGCTGCAGCCGACTTTCACTTTCCCTCTCCTCTGGCGCGCGCGCCTCGCGCTCCGCGGGAGCGACACTTCCTCCCGCGGTTTCTGCGCCCGAGTTCTCGCCCGCCCGCGGAACAAGAGGATGGCCCGCGCGGAGGGGAGTCGCTTTTCACCCCGGGGGTGTGCGCGCGCGCGGCCGCCCGGTGGAGGCTCGTCGTCGCATCGGCGAGAGGCGCGCCGAGTCGACGAGCGAGTTACGACGGGGCAGCGCGCCGGTTTCTAGTTTAATGCCCAGTGTAAACAAACGCGAGCGGATGATGGATGGACGGCCCGTTCATCTGTTTATTGCGTCCGTTAAATCGCTGAAGTTAGCCTTTAAGCGGCGTTATCCTGAATTATAATGCGTGCGCCCGGAGGGGCTTAATAAAATAAAGCTTAACGGACTGCGTGCTTCTGCCTATAAATCAAAATCGCCTTGTTTTTCATTCGAACCTGGGGATGAGATAATTAAAGTTATTCGAACATATATATATATATATACGATATCGCGCGCCCTGACCGAGTATACGTATTTTCTCCAAGTCCCAACAAAACGTTTCGCCGTACGTATTAGAATCTGCCGCGAGATCGAGGCAAAACGTCGAAAAAAGGAGTATTTAATAACGAGCACGTACGCCTCGAGATTGGTGCCTCGAGTCGGAGGCCAATAAAGAGAAAAATCTCATTTCTTCCGATCGAGGCTCTACCTCTCATCACGTACGCGCGGAGCCTCTCGAACGCCGGCCTGGAAGCGCGAAACGTGCCTCGGCCCGCGAGTTCGCCTCGTATTTCTAAAATTACAGAGAGAAGAAGGCGAGTACGTAGTCGCAGAAAATCGCCTTCCGATCCCACCGGTGCGCTTTTCCGATGCGCGGCTAGTCTGACGTCAGGGCCTTCCTCTCTCCCTCTCTCTCTCTCTCTCTCAGCCAGCTGCCGCGCGAGGCGAATCCTCAAGGCTGCTAAAAAATCGGGGCCGAAGGCTAACAAATCTTCCCCGAAGGAAATCGCATTGTCCTTGTGCCCCGGGGCCCACCGCCGCGGAGAGAGCCCAAGGATAATAACGGCGGAAAGCTCGGGCGCTAAATGATTTACGAGGAGCCGCGCGCGCGAGCCCTGCCAGCTCTCTGCCTCCATAAACGGGAAATGGCACTTTTTCCTACTGCCCACACGACTCTCTCTCTCTCTCTCTCTCGCGCGAAGCAAGCTTATCTCCTTTCGCCCTTCGTTATCGCCTTCCCTCCTTTGTGCGTCGCTACGCGTTTATTTTTTTTTTGGGGGGGGAGGGGGGGAGGGCTTTGTTTTATCTGAGAAACGAGTTGCCGCGCGGCGAGAGAGTTTGCGGCCCCCGCGGAGGATCTTAAACTCTCGGAGGAGAGCGCCGCACAGATTTGAAAGTATCGATGCGCTGATTTATTCCTCGGCTTTTGTCGAATTATGAGAGGCTAATGGAATGTAAGAAGCTCTCTCTCTCTCTCTCTCGCCGCGCGTAATTTCGGCCCCGCGATAATTCCGGGGCAATCGAGCCGCGGCCGCGGTGAGAGTTTTCTTCTATTTCTGGTACGGGGATATATATATATATATATATATATATATATATGTATACGCGTACAGGTGGGCTCTGAATATCTCGCGAATAAAATCAAACGATAATGCCGCGCTCGCGCGCGGCTTTGCCTCGTTACGTAACGATAAGTGCACGCTATTGTCCTGTCGGGGAAGAACGAAACTGCGTATACAATGCAGGCGGCTCGCCGGGGAGAAGAAAAAAGGGAGAGACAATAAATAAGTACGTTGAACCGAGCCCCGGCTACTCTTTTTTTGTTAAATTACACGAATTTCAATGCATAATGCAAGAACGACTCGTAATTAAATCGGGAACGGCCGATCGATCTCTGCACGGTTCCTTTTCGACTCGCTGGCTTTCCAGAAAGTTTTTGTCCGCTTATTATTGCTGCGGCAAGCACGTTGAACCGAGTTTGAACGTTTTTTGCCGAAATTACAATAACGGATCGTAACGAAATTAAGAAAACTCGATAAACGTCTCTGGCTGTTACGAGGGAAGGAAACGCGCCGAAATCCGTGCCGGCGCAGAGCAATGGAAAGGAGACCGAGCGCGATCGGCGTCTCCCGATTGAAATTCTGCAGCGCGTTACTTTTATATTTACTCGCCGGAGAAATCTCGCGGACAACAAATTTCGCCATCTGCATTGTAAATCTGCATCCGAAAGCGCTCTCCCACATTCTCCTTCGCGGCGAGAAATCTGTGACTGATCGCGCCCACGTACAGCCGCGAAGAATCCGCTGCATCATTTGACTTTTACGACTCTCCGCGCGCGCATCTGCGCATGAATAACGCTGCGCTCGAGATATTTCATTTTTACGGTATTAGTCCCCCCCCCCGCCCGACAAAGGGAACAATGCCCCCCGCTCCCCCGCAATTACTCCCACATGTAAATGAGCCCAAAGTCTGCCAGGCGTCTGGGCTGCTCTCTTAAAGGGCTGGAAGAGAAAAAAGACACGCGGCGCAATTACAAAAGCGGAAGCGCAGACAATGCCGGCACCGCGGCTGCTGCCGCCGTCGCTGCTGGCCCATTTTCTCCGCGCGCGCGAAAGTCCTCGTGCGAAAGCCCCTAAGTTTCTCCTTTGAGGCGCCGCGCGCGCCGCCGCTGCATTGTTTCGTATCGTTTTATTTCAGGATTCCGGCACGTTGTAGGTCGCGCAATTCGAGGGAAGACGCGCGCGCGCGAGAGAGAGAGATAAAGAGAGAGAGAGAGCACATCGCGTCATTCCCGCGGCAAGTATTTCCGAGTGGGAGGCCGGAGAGGCGGCTCGATCGGATTGAGTCAAACTCGATTTCGACGCCGAGAGCAATAATTCGCCGGAGGAGCCT
The DNA here is from genome assembly GCA_035582935.1 of Ormyrus thymus. Taxonomy (NCBI): domain Eukaryota; kingdom Metazoa; phylum Arthropoda; class Insecta; order Hymenoptera; family Ormyridae; genus Ormyrus; species Ormyrus thymus. Next base: position 12,337 of record JAWWEM010028116.1, on the reverse strand, counting down.
TCTGAGCGGGCCAGTCAAAGGGACGCCCCGGGATTTCTCTGGGAGACTCGTTAGGGAATTTCGCGCAACGGTAACTAATTTACAATGCGGAGTAAGGCCGCGGAAGTCGATGGAAAAGTGGGATGGAATTCGCGGGGCGCGGAATTCTGTTAAATAAGGGGAACGAATTTTATTCCTGGCTTCCTTTGCCATTTAAATTACAAATGCCGAGGCGCCTAATGAAAAGCTTCAAGGAGCCTTTCATCGGGTGTTTTGTTACAAATTTAGCTCCTCTCCGCGGCCCGGGCACCTCTGCAATTTTCGGGAAAAAATATTATTGAATTGAAGCTTCGACGAGAGCAGCGTCTGCGAGCGCGGCGGGCGATTTAAAAAAAATTCCCGTCCTCCTCGACGACACGAGCTTTTTACGCTTGCCTTTTACGAGGAAAACTTTTTACGACAGTTCCAAAAGAGATTTAACCCACGGGGCGGATAAGAAGCTTTTATGCACATTCAAAATATGCTCCCTGCTTCCTTCGAGAAAAAGAAAAGCCTCTATGCTCTTATTGCGCCTCGGAAATAATTTAACAACGGTCATTACACGGACAATAAAATCTGGAGAACGCGAGAGGGCGAGAGCGGATAAACGTCCCGAGCGAGGAATTCGAAAAAAAGCCTTTTGTCAATCTCTCTTCTCTTTCTACGCCGAATGCAGAGGAGCCGCGAGAGAGTTAACGGGAAAAGTGCGGGATCGCCGGGCGGACTTTTAAAAAGCGACGACCTCGCGAGCTCGTGAATCCGCGCGTTAAACGGATGAGGAGCCGCGGCGCGGCGCGCTCGCCGCATCGGAAAGTAAATCAGCGATCATGCGGCTTTCCTCTCGCGGGAAATATTCAGCCTGCTCCATTTTGCGGCACGTTTAACGGCAATTAAAATCCGAGCGAGCGTTTAATTAACGCTTTCTAGCGCTGGAAGACCGCGGCGGCGGCTCGGCGCACTTTATCCCCGGGGACAAACTGTCCTGGACGAGGCTGCCGAGCGGCCCTTTTTCCGGGGGAAGGAGGCGGCCTTCCGCGACGGTAATCGCCGCTGGGCGTCGCCGACGTGTGAAATGGGCAGGGATTCTCTCCTAGGACTGCTCGCCTTTATTCCGAGATTCACGACCCTCGGTTTTCGGAGCAGGTGTTGCTTTAGCGCGTGGCGGCCACGCTTAAAGCCGGCCGGGCCTTTGTTTGGACGGGACTTTCGTCATTGTTGAGTAGCTCCGAATGCACTGGTCAGCTTTGATAAGCTTCGCGAGAAACGACCGTCGTTTCTCTTTACATTAGTTAGAAAACTGAACGAGAAATCTCGGCTCGTTAGTTAAAAGTTCGTTATTAAATTACTTGGGATTCATCTGGGAGAAAATGAACGGCCGCGCTGGCGAACGACGCTCTCCGATAAACAAATAACGACACGCATAAATCCACGAAAATAAATGAATAATTCCCCTTTTTCCGGCATCCATTCAGAGTCGGCGCGAGCTCAATTAAAACCCGGCTGCATTATAAACCTGTTGATCTTTCCCCGGCGTCTTTTTTTCTTTTTTATTTTTTCTTCCAACCTCGCGGAAACAGCCGGCCGCGGCGGTGCTCGGAATTTAATATCGAAGTACAGCTAGACGTGCGCGCGGCGGCTGAATTTTTCGAGCGCGTCGTTATGGCGTATATATATATATAGCGTACATCCCACTTGTGCATTCTTCGTACTGCGCGAGCGATAACAGAGGCCCCGGCGTGTATACCGTACATTTCTGCCGAGGGAACGGAATAAAAATACACGCCGACGATCGACGTCCGCCTCTCCGGATTGTGCGACAGATGTTTCTTTAATGCCGACGGAGGGGAGAGGATGGCGCTCCGGGAAAAGAGCGGAATCGCTAATGGGCGTCTCAATTATAAATAACGTCTTTTCGTTCGCGTCCTTCGATGTTGTAATAGGTTATACGGTCGGTTTCATTTTTTAACGAGGCTGGAATGCAAGGATGACGCGAGCCGAGCTGCTTGCGCGATTGTCAAATGCGAGTGCTGTCGGTGCGTTGACTGGCTTTTGTCGCTCTGCTTGATATTTTTACGGCTCTGCGTTTTGTTGGGAAAAAACGGATTTTTCCAAGCATCCTTCACCCAGACGAATTGGAGAGCTTCAATTATACTGCCATTTCGGAGCTGAATACACTTAATTTTAAATGAAAGATCTCGTTTAATGGATTTGACCTCGCTACTGCTGCGAAATGCGCTTAATACTCTCACGTCGGAGAGCTGCTAAAAATAAGAAGTAAAGGTTAATATTGAACGTCCGATAAAATTAGGAGCAAATTTTAATTCAATATGATCAGGCCTTTAATGATCCAGCCCTCTACAAGTCCGGCGTGCTTAATTTCCTAGATTGCAGATCGCCGCAGCTTTTCGAAGCGGCCGACCGGCAGGTGTCTGCTCCAGATTGCTATCTCGGAGGACTCTGATTCTCTCAAGGCCCAACCTTTCTCTATTTTCAGCGAGAAAGTAATGGCCGGCGATCGCATTACCGAATAGATTTTTTGCCCGCGAATTTCGATGAGCAGATAACGCGCGAACAGTAAATACGCGCAAGGACGATCGAGCAGATTACCGCGCACTCGCAAAACTTCTTTCAGCTAATACAATTCTACAAAAAAAAAAAAAAAAAAACGAGCCGAAAATTCGGGGCCGCGCTCGGGGAGGCCGGCGATAATTCGCTCTCGATAAGCTCGCTCGCTCTTGCGGCAGAATTACGCCACACGCGCGGGCGCAACAGATCGCGGCGGGGTCCCCCTTTTTTCCGCTCTACAACGTTCGGGCCTTGCGCGCGCGCGGAGGTAACGGCCCGATCCGGAAGCGGCGGAAACCATGGCGACCGTCTGCCCGGAAACTCGCAACTCGCCTTCCCCTCCCGCCGTGCAGCCACCTGTGTGCCGCCGCCGCCGTCGCCGCCGCCGCGAGCCGCTCGTTGTGCGCGCTCCGCGGAGCCGATTGTCGGGCCTGGTTTTATTCTCTCCGAGCTCGAGAGAGCCGGGCTTTAATTAAACATCGGAGGATCGGCTTCCCGGGGCAGGGATGGGACGCGCGCGCGCGGCGGGGGGAGGCTTTTTGTTGTCTTCGCGCGTCGATTCAGCGATGCTTTGGCGAATTTCGAGGGGAGAGCCGTCGACGCTCAGTTGGCGCAGCTTTTATTGAGCGGTCGCGTTGCGCTTCGCGTTACAGGGACAGTGCGGTGCGCGCAGATTCTACCTGTGCTTGACCCATTTTCTTTTTTTAAAGCTCAATCGATCAAAGAGCGAAGCGTTCGCTTTATGGGGGAATCAAATTTTTTATCGCGTCATTCGTATTGTTTGTTAAATATTTTTCAGCGGCGGAGGCTCCTTGCGAATTGCGCGTCGTGTAAAGAGGTAGTAATAAATAGATTTGACTTGCGTAACGCCATTGTCAATCGCGAGTGAGACGATTCCCAGATTTTCGCGTACTAACATGGGAAGTAAATTCAGGAAGCTTTATCAATTGTGTTGCAAGCGAAACTTTTTCCCAGATTTGAGAACTCGGCGGCAAAAAGTAATTTAAAAAAGTTTATTGTAACGTGGCGCGATTACGCAAAACTTGGCGCTCAATTAAAAACTTTATTCGCAGGATCGCATTTACTTGTTTTCATTATTTCGTTACAGCTCTCCGTACGCGACATAATTACAACCTCGGCGGCGAGCGCCTTAATCAATTACCGCATCGCATTTGCATCAAGGCGCGATAGATCATTTCCCCCTTCGAATGTAAAGATCCGCAGGTGAAATTAAAATAAATCGCAGCCGCGTCGAAAAGCCGCGAGATCCGAGCATCGCCAGACTTCGGTGCGCGAAGTTATACACTAACGGAAATTCCTTCCCACGGAAAATTCCTGTTCGCACCGGCTGTTTCGTCTCTCTCTCTCTCCCTCTGGAAGACAGAGAATTCCGTTAGATCCGCGATCACTCAAGTGATCTATTCGAACGTAACCGGCTAATCGGCTTTGCTCGGAAAAAATTTTTACCACGCAGCCGATCGACGATGTGTGCGAAAATTTTTGTACCCCCCCGAGTCCTCACTTCCGTTAGGAACTCTCCGCCGTAAGCTCCCAAGCTTGAATGATCATCGATAATTATTCTCCCGAGATTTTCATTGATAATGCCGATCGAAGCCATTATGCGACACCGGGAAATAGATGGACCGGCGAGCTCGCTCTCGCGGAAAGAGTCCCGCTAAAAATGTTAATAAGCTCGGCTCGTATACAATATTGATCTTATGATTGATCGCCCCGCGCGAAGCCCAGCTAGACCTGCGCGTTCCATTAATTACGGCCTAGGAGCGATAAGTCACGAATTTTAATAGAGCACAAATGACGAGGCAGCCGGTCCCCGCTTGCGAAATAAAACAACAGCGGAACTGCCTCGTCGCGCGCGTGTTTTTTGCGCAGTCGCTGTCGTCGGAAGGGTCAGGCCGACCGAAGACCGGGTGCTCGCGAGCGCGAGGAAAACTTTTCAGGGACATATTCCGCGCAGCACTTTTTACGTATATGTACGTATAAACAGCCTCGCGGATCTTTCGGCGTGCCTTTGAAAAGAGCGAGCTATCGGACTTTTTCCGCAGCTTCGTCCCAGTTGCCCTCTCGCAGCTGTCACGGCCTCGTTGGGAAATCCGGCATTGTCTCGGCTCGGAATCGTAATTATGGCTGGGCTATTTTTAGCATTTCGCGGGCTCTGATTAAATTTGCTGTGCGATCGGGAGGGTCGCGTTCCCTTTTGTTTGCACTCGATCGTTTCTGTCGCTGCCTGATGTAATCGAAAGTGAGCCTGCGTGTCCGCTGCACGTCGTATTCCGGACTTCTTTCGTTGACTTATTCATCGGAGTAATAATTCAGTTGTTCTGCCGTACAGAGACGCCTGCTGGGGTTGTCTCTGCTGACGATGTGCCTGCTAACTGAGTTACACAGTTGCCTTAGTAACGAAAATTTCAAAACATTCTCAAATGAAGTCTAATTTTATACATTTCTCGACAAGTATCCTTTAACCATCTTTCATTACAGCGAACGCCACTTCATTTCAGGTCCTCAACCCTTGTTCACTTAAACCGAGAAAGATAATAAACTCCGATAATATCCCGTGCAATCTCCCAAAGAAAGCAAGCAGACCGCTAATAGACAATCTAAAACCCTATACGCGGCAGAAAAATACCTCCCGGAGTGAAATATGATAATTTAAGTGCGTTGCGCCCCGGGACAGTCGGCCCGTCGCTGCCCCCTTCCCCCCGCAAACATTACCCGCGCATGAAATGTTTACTTACCAACCGTTAAGCTCGCAGCCGGTCCCTCCCGTCCGTCGGACTGAATTTATATCCCTCTCGGCTTATTACGCAAAACAGCTCGTCCATTAGAAGAAAGCGCTTTCGCTCAAAATCGAGGGCGCTAATATACTTCTCCGGCCGAAATCCCGATCGTCGCGGAGAGCGCAGGTAATTATGCGGGATGATTCGTCGAGCGATATTGCGAAATCAATTTCTCGCGCCTCGTCGCCGCCGCCGATGGTATTGTGCGTTTGCACGCGAGCGTCGTTTGCGTGCTCGAGCGACGCGGAAACGATCGACGCCCGGCGACTTTTGTCTCGCCGTTCGATTTTCGAATTTAAACGCTGGAGGCTTCGGATGAATTTCGTGGCTTTGCGTAATTTGTTTGTACACCCTCGGTGGGACGGCGACGCTTCGGTGGTGCAGTTTTAGCGCGGCAATTTCTTTCTGTAATGCTCGCACGCAATCATTTTAATAGCCCTTGTTTTCCTCACTGCAGTATAAAAGGGTTATTAAACATTTACTACCGGGTCGCATCAAGAATTTTCAATCAGCTTTGTGCTCTTATTTTTCGTCTATTATTTATCGTCGAAACCCATGTTAAACCCACACTTTAGTTAACTAAATTCGCCAAATAAAACCTTCCACCCTTCGAAAAAAAAGCTGCTGCTCCCGTAAAGGACAACGAGTCCCCTCTGTTTACCCTCGCAGCGCGGCGAAAAGCCACTCCGAAAGCTTTCGAGGATCGATCGGTAACGCGCAATAACGAAATAAACGAGGCGCCGCGTCAAAGCCACCGCTGGACGTAAAGCCAGTTTACGCCGGCAGTTCGAGCGCATTTAGATCGAATGTGTACACGCGCCCTCGTGTAAACAGGTCGCGAGCACGATTTTAACGGCGCGTTTTACTCCCTCGACATCGCGTCGGCGATAAGCGGAGCCGGGAGGGATTAAAAACGAGCGCACCGGTGCATCTTGACCCCGGGATCTCGAGCCTGGCAGCTGGTTGACCCGTCGACGATGACGACGCGGCTGCTCCAGGGAAGCGGACGGACGTCGGCTGCCCTTTCTTGCGCGGCGTAAAAAGCAATCGCACTGATTAATACGCGCGGGGGGCGATTCTTGCGCTGATTTATCGGCCTCTGGTAAATCGGCGGTTTTCTGCGGTTGGGGCTTTCGAGTGGACGGAGACGTGTGGGTGTTTAAAAAAACGTCCGACGCGGAACATGCGCATGAATATGCCTCATTGAATTTATACGTCGCTGATTGAGAGGTAGATATTTTGTTCAAAGGACATACGTGAGGTAGAATACGAATGCAGATTCTTTGATGTCGCGCACGACGTAAATAAAATTTGGGAAATGTTAACTCGAGTGCTGTTATTTCCTTTTACGTTTTTTTTTATAATTTATCGATTTCTGAAGAGGCTCGATTGAAGCTATAATCAGTCCATACTTATTACTCGGTATATCTATATATACCGAGGCAACTATATCAAAAACGCCATCGTCGGTTATTGAGTTCGTTATTTCCGTCATACATTCGTAATTGGCCCTTCAAAATAAAGTCTCCAAATAAAAGTTTCAACGACTCGGACGCGAATTTCCCGGCGAATTCGTCGTCTAAAACCCTCTTACCCAGCTTATGCAAAGCAAGTCCGACCACTAACACCACGCTTTACACCCTCGTCGCCTCAGTTTTTACGGCGTATAAAAAAGCCGGCCGACCAACCCGAGCCGCGACCCCGCGAATTTACAGCCCCTCTGGGGCAGCAGCGGCACATCGATCTACCTCAGCAGCTGGACGTTGATTTACTCGCCGGGGCATCGGGGATGCTTAATTAAACGCCCCGCATAATCGCTACTAGGCCCCAAAAGCCGTCGCTCGGTTCTCCAGGAAATCGCGTGCCGATCTAGATTATCGTCTTCCCGCTTCTCTCTCTCTCTCTCTTTTTTCCCCGACTCTTTGCGCGCGAATCACCTGGGAGGATAAATATCCTCCTCCTCCCCGCTGCCGCCGCATGCAAAGTGCAGGTTGCCACGGCAGCGCCTGGGCCGCCCGTGCTACGTGCGCCGAGGCGAGTCACGCGCGCAGCCCGAGCGCCAGTTGCAGCCGGACCGTCGCGCGCACCTCGGCGCCGAGCGCGCTTCCGAGAGGTGAGCGGAGCGCGGGAGAGCCGAAGCTGGACGGAGATCGGTTCGGACTCGTGCGCGGGGATACGCGAGAGGCCGAGTGGCGGGCTCTTACTTTGCTTTCGGCCGCTCGTCGAAAATTGCTTTTCTCTCGCTCGCGGTGGTTTTCAAGAAGTTTCGTTCTCGTTTTTTTTTTTTTTTTTTTTTTCATGAGGAAACGGAGGCTAGGAAAGTTGTGTGCGTAGTGGCGGAAGTATTGCATCGTTGTCGTATTGCATTGCATTTTTTTGTAATTGCCTACCGTTTGTGCATTTATACGATTTCTGATTGGCGGCTTTTAAAAGGGAAGCATGAGTTTTTCCATCAAAAAAAGCTTTAAATAATTGACGTATTTTCAGAATTAAAATTACGTCTGTACTGACTTCAATAATAACGTAAATCCGTTACCGTGTTTTAAATTCAATTTAAAGCTTAAATAATTAAATCATAAAGTATTATTTTTACATAATTCATGCAAAATAATTTAATCTCCGATTATCGACGAGACGTCATCGCCCGACAACGAATATCATTCAATTCGCGCATTTCTCCGACCCGACAAACAGCTCGGCCCCGCGTTGCATAAGAGCCGTGGCAAATGAAAGAACCCAAAGCAACGTTCAATCGGCCGATAGCAAACAATAAGCCAACCCTCGGAGCCAAGCTCGATACGTCGCGTACGAAAAAAAAAAGGAAAAAATTGGAAAAAAAATCGACAGACAGCGCTCGGAAGAAAGAGCGCCGGCCGAAAGAGAGGAGCTCTCTCTCTCTCTTGTTTTTCGCGCGCGACAGGAAACCGGCCGGAAGGCAAAGGCCCTCACCGGCGGAGAGATAAAACGGCGAGAACATCTCCGAAACTTTGCGCGTGTGTTTGCTGGGAGAGCTTTGTAGCTTGGCAGCCTAAAAGGGATTTTGCGGCTTCGGACGCCCAGCCATTTGCATAGACGGACTCTCGCAGGCAGATGAGTGACTCTTCCTCTCTCTCTCTCTCTTTCTCTCTTAGTTCTCTCTCTCTCTCACTGTATGCTTTTTTGCACCGGCAGAGTCGAGGCGAAGGCACCAGTAGTTATGATTTTCGATTGTTCCTCTCGCGCGAGGGGGAGCATTAGAAAGTCGAAGGCGTCAATCGGCGATAAAGCAAGCCGATCGCTTTATCACTCGACTCTCGGCGACTCGTTAGCAGAGAGGCCCGGGCACAATAACACTCAGAAGTGCGCCGAGCCGCTACTGGCACCTTTTACTCCTCTCGCGCCGAGAGCTTCGGGCCCGACCGTAAATATATATACGTGCACGTTTCTGCCTCTCCGCCGAGGAAGAAAGTTCTGGGCACGGTCGCGGCCCGGAGAATTCAGAGGACCGCTTTGCGCTAGTGTGCCTGCGCCTTCTTGCTCGCTGCCTTGGTCGGAGCGCTCCGACGAATTTGCCCCCCTCTTATCCGTACGGAAGACTCCTTGGCACGGATGGAACGATGTGTGTAACCTGGCTGCTGCGCTATTGCACGAGGCTCGCTTTCCACCGCTGATTTTCGATTTGCATGAAGCTCGGGAAGGTTTCGGAACCAGCTGGACGACGGCTCGTTCGACGAGATATCCTCAAACTCATTTCCTCCGAGATCGGAGAATCGCGCTCGACTGGCGCTCCCGCGCCGGGGAAACTGTCCGATCGGCACGTTTACGAGGTATGGTTTCTTTCGCGGTGACGTCAGGGGAGAAACGCTGCCAGGATCGAGATTCCCGATCGCGAAGCTTCGCGAGGTCAGAACTAACGCGCGTAACAATTGGCTCTTTGCTGCTGCTGCTAACTCACTTCGCTGCCTGCCGGCGTACGCTTCGCTGACAAAAATTGGCCGACGGACGTACGACTGTTCAGTGATTGGCACGGAAGTCGTATCAATTTATTGTTTTTATTCGTTTATTAGCCGTGTCCTGTCTGCGCTCCGTGCGCGCGGCCCCTCTCATATTTTGTTGCTGCTGCTGCTGCGCGGGACATCGATTGTGTCTCGTCCTCGCTTACTTACGTCACTGATTCGACTGTCGCTTTTGTTGCACTAAGCCGAGCCTTTCCATTTTTTACTGCTTTTTCTTTTTTTATCTCGCTCGCGTCTGTCTAACTTTCAGCATGCACCGCAGCAGCCCCATCTTCGGTATCAACGAAAAAGGCCTGCAAATAAATTCCCCGAAAAAGTCATTAAAACTTTTTCTACATACCAGAAGCGCCGAAAGAGCAAAAGATAGAGGAACGCGCGAATAAAGCCGGAGCCGAGTTTTAGCTTCAGCATCAACTCCCACAAAGCAACGCTGCGCTTGTGCCGTCGAAAGAAAAAGTCAAGTTCGCATACACCCAGCCTCGCGCACACCCGCTCTTTGCAGAGAGAACCGCTCGGGCCTGTTACCGGCGGGCAAAAACGGCCGCCGCCGCCGCCGCCGCTCGCAGGCGGCGCACGCCGCACCAGCGATAACCGAAAGCGCATAAAAAGGAAAGTCCGGCGTGCAGTTTTGCGAAAACAGCAACCGGACGCTCGCGGGCGCGCTATGTAGGCCAGCGGCGGCGTCGGTCTCTTTGCGCCGCGCGCCACACACACACACAGAGACACACGCCGTACCCCGCTAATCCGGCGGCTCTCCTCTCGTTTTCCAGCTTCGACGAGTCCTCGATGGAGAGCTGCTCGCTGACGACCGCGGCGACGACGACGACGAGCGCGACGCCGCAGGAGGACCAGCACCGGCTCGGAGGCGGCAGGGACAGCTGCGAGAGCTGCGAGAGCTACGAGAGCCGGGAGAGCGCCGCCAGGGACGCCGCCGGGGGAGCGCACCAGGAGGTGACCAGCCTCGAGGAGGCCAAGGGCGTCATCGCCGCGCTCAGGGCCAGGCAGCGGGCCCAGGCGCATCAGATGCTCGCTTGGAGGAGGACGCTCAAGCTGCAGGTCAGACATTGCATTTTGTTTTCCGACCGGAGCTTGTGAGGGGTTGATAAACCGGGGCCTTCAAAGGCTCTTGTCAGTATTTCTGGAAAGGGAATCAAGTGGCAGGGCAATGTTTCGCGGCGATTAAAGTTTGCCGACGTCATTGACGACGATTTTAGAACAGTAGTATGTCGAATGTACATTTGCCTCTGCAACAGTTTTCTGCAATTGCGTTGCAGAAGAATTCTATAAACGATTCTTGAAAATATGACAGTTAAGAGGGATATTTTATTATGAAACGACATTTTACCATCGCTATTCCGAGTCTCAATCAAGCCTTTATCTCTAATACAGCGGATTTCAAGGAAAAAATGATCAGGCGCCTGTCGCGCGAAACGCATAAAAAAGTTCATTTGGAACGCGTTTTTAAACAGCCCGACAGAAGCGATCTCTCTAGCGAAGCATTTGGCTCGAAACCCCTTTAAAAATCCCGCCGTAATGTCGAGCTATCGATGTGTCCCCGCGATAACGCGCATTTGCATCATCGACATTTTCATTTGCCGGCGCGTGACGCAAATCCTCGTAAAAGCGACGTGCGAAGGAGAGCGAAATAGTGTCGTTTTCCATTCTTGTCACTCCGAAATCGAGCCCGGAATGCCATTGAATTCGAGAGCATTTAAAATTCTGTCACGCTCTAATATTCGGAAAATGGGATCTGAATTTAAGTGGTGCTATATTCTCACTCTCCGCGTGTACGGTCTCGGTGAAAATTTCGCCGCGCCAGGAATTTAGAGAGAGCAAGTCGACACGTGCAGGAGCCGCTTCGGGTTCGCAGCTTGCATAGCTGCGTTTCTGGAATATCTGCTTTTTTTCCCCTCCGGAGAGCGCCGGAATTATCTAAATTTGCCGCCTTGGACTAAATTGTTTTTGGAAAGTGAAAAGTGGTACGGCTTCAATTAGTACGAATAAAATGATAATCATCTTAAATGGAACAGCGGGTAATAGAATTAGTCGTTCGAGCCGCGTTAAGTGATATGCTTTTAAAATACTTTCCGGTACTTTAAATTTCATCAAATAAAGAGAGCTGCTTTGCAAATTTCGATCGAAAATTTATAGTTCAAGTGCCTCGACATTTTATCGATGACCGATAATTTTATAGTTCATGTTGATGTTTATATTCGAAACTTAAGTGCTTCTAGTTTCGCCGCAATGGCTCTCAAAGGCATTTTATGTCTCAATCACGCGAAGATTGCTATTTTTTATTCAATAACATTGATTGCATGTAGGGCAAGCAGGGAGATAAATTAAATATTTATTTCAGAGGCCGACCTCCTAAAATCAAGATCGCCTGCATAATCGAGCGCTAATTTAAATAATTACCCTAAATTTCGTCTTCGCATCGCTCACAAAAATATTCACAAAAATCAATCCTCCGAAAAAACGCTTTACACTCCATTACCCGCAGCAGTAAATTCACGAGGCCGCCGCCGCTATCTCCCCGCCTCAGAAAAGCAAACACTCCGAAAAGAGTAGTATTTCCGAGGAAAGGCAGCCCTAAAAACGTCGAAACTCCGGCTCAAATCCCTCATAATCCCGGCGGCTTAGCCCGCTTTTTTTCTCTCCCAACCTTCATGGCTAATGGGACGTAAGAAAACTGCCAGCTGACTAGATCATAATCGGCTTTCAAGTACAGCCGCTCCCGGAACATCTACTATTAGGCCAACATTAGAATTGTTAACGCGGATTTGCGAAGCGCCGAGAACTGCTGGAATAAAGTAGATTAGCCGGAGATTCATGAGAGAGGGCAATTAGTAAGATAATTTTTAATACGTTGTAATATTAGTTATTATTACACTGAGAGAAAAAAAGGAGTAAAAATTACTATTCTGTATCGTAACTTGAGATATGAGAAGAAAAAAAAAGATT
>JAWWEM010028095.1:0-17311 GCA_035582935.1 Ormyrus thymus | reverse complement strand
TGATCTTATTCACTCGATTATAGTTAGTAAATAAAACCAATGCTTGGACATGTAGCGTAAAAATAAAATTGCAAATAACTCACAAAAGAATAGCTTATCTTTTCATCTTTCAGAAGAGACTTTAACTCCTTTCATCGTTGTATATCTATCACCCTACACGTCTACCTCTTCTTATTTCTATTTTTATTCTTTTATATCTATCTCGGGCTTGTTTTCTCTTTCATACTCTTAAATTCTCTCGCCACTTTCGCTCATTCTGTATAACTTGTAAGTTTCTTAATATTTTTCTTTCTTATCTTTCTTTATTACTTCTTACTGTTTTTTATTATTTCTCTTGGTTATATAACTGTGACACCAAGTTTTTTTTAGTGTATATTCTTGGTAAATAATAAAGATTTTGACAACTTGGCAGCTCGTTAAATACAACTTACTAAAGATTATTTTCTTTTTTTTAAAGATGAACAAGGATTCTAATTTTTTAGCACTCCGCGAACTAAATTGGAAAAATATGCTAATAAACATTCTCAATATTTCAATATTCTCTAATCGGACATAAAAGTTTACGTAAAGAAATTATACAAAAAATAAAAATTTATTAAAACTAAAGTTAATTGATAATGTTTTTTCAAGCCAAATTGGTTGAAAACTTCTTAGAACTCGTAGACCATACATATAGTTTGAATATAAAATTCTATTTTTCAATAAGGAAATTCACAGTTTTGGAAAAAATAATGCAAAAACAATAAATACAATCATATTTAATTGGAATTGATAAAGTATAACGTAAAATTGGGCACCTTTTTAAAAACTACAAAAATGTAATTAATGTCCTTTTTTAGCGAATTGTAAAAATTAGTTCTTATTACTAATAATAATGAATCCTGTGCTGTTTATACTTCTAAGTTTTGATATTTGTGCCTACGCATTCTGCAACTACACCTAGTAAACTTGCTCCTTCTTTTTCCCATTTTCATCTTTTATTTCTGGTTGAGGCGTTTAAAAGTCTCTTTCTCTGAACCTCCCACCCAACTCCTCCTACTGACTTTATTTCTCTGCAGCTTTTCTCTCTTTTTCCCCTCTAGATTCTCTCTAGTCTGCGTGAAAGCTCTTCTCTTTCCGCGGGTGCTGGCTACCTTCCCTTGTAAAATATGTAAACTCTAGAGTTAGCAATCTATCTCATTAATAGACTGGAATGTTATCGGAATTTTACAAAAATTAAAATTTTTTGTATAACACAAATAGTTACTTTGTTTAAAGAACATCTTTTATTTAAATATAAAAGAAACTTCACTTGATTATAAGCTTTTCTTATAAATTTTTCTTATAAATTTTTCAATCTGCGTATATTAAAGTATACAGAGTCTGTTCGGAATAAAGTGGGAGTTATTCAATAAGCAAAATAATATTATACCGAATGAAATAAATACACATTAATAATAACTATGACGGTTTGACGAAAAGGTTAGCGGAACGAGCTTGCAAACTGTGGTGGTCAGCGCACGGAGGCTACACATATTCTGTCTATCCGTTTTGTTTCCTCTTGGATCGAATAACTCTGTATCGAAGCGAAAGAGGAAGCTGATGCTGCCTCTGAGAGGTTTTCTTCGCAGGTATCCGGTGCGCTCGGGGAAAAACCGCGTCGACGTTTTGCGGCTTTTTTCCGAAGCGCTGTCCGCATGCCAGATGTTCGCGGACAGTGTCGGCCATCGTCGCGTTTTACTACTTATTATTTTGCTGCCTCTCTTTTCCTAAAACGACTTATTTTCTACAGATGCTTATAATACATACCACGTTCAAAGCTCCCTTTCGGGATACTAATAATAGCCTCAGGGCGGCCTAAGGACTACCCCTAGCTTGGCTGCACAATCATGAATTGCCTTGTCGATTCGCGTAATTAGAACTAGGCTGTTAAGAAACGCTTGCAATGCTAAATGCTCAAAATCCTAAATCATTCAATTTACGCTTGCGCTTAGGGCTTGCTGCAAGCCTTGTTGACAACCTCGCCGAATTCTATCCGCAACAAAATTTTTATACAATTATTATAACTTAATTTTGAGAGATCAAAACATCGAGTGAAGCATGAATTTACTTTCAAAATAATTTACAAATATGTGTTTATTCAAAAAAAAGTTTTTAAAAGTAAATTTATTCATCTTAATTGAAGTACGTTTTTAAAGTACGTTTACTATTGTATTAAATTAATTAAGGAATATAATGTCACGTGTATAACGTTTTCTGTAATCATTATAAGCTAAAAAAGTATTCGGGATCAAGAGACTGACATTATTATCTGCTTTGCATATATTTGAGTGGCTGCTTGCGGAATATGCTTTATATATACTGTAATGTTAATATTCCTTTTGTTGCATTATACTTTGTTTTATGTGCCACTTGTTTTAAAAAGAGAGGCCAGAAAAAAATTCTAGACGTGTAAGCAAGTTAAACATGGGCTTTGTTTTGATAATTTTTCTTCGCGCTGCTGTAATTTTCAAAACACAAACAGTTCTTGGAGCTTTTACGTGACTATTCTTTGTGCATATAAAAGAAATTAACATGTAAAAATTTTCCGTTGAACTTTACTACATCACTACTTCTTTTTTTGGATTGATATTAAAAAAGCTCGTTATTAAAATTGTTTGACTGACATTCAATGTTTGATTTACGAATGTAATATGTAGCTTCCATTTCGCTCTTTGCAATAATTTGTTTTTGTAAATATTAAAAGCTCATAAGCAGTTCTGGAAATACCTTTGCAATAATTTGTATTTGCAAATATTAAAATTTCATAAGCAGTTCTGAAAATACACTCATCTTGAGCAATAAGTAGCTTCATTCACGGAAATAATAAAGTAATTAACTAATTTATCTTTTTTTTTAACCAATTTTGTAGAGTAAAATTATTTTTAACCATAGTAAAACGTTATAGTTAAAAATTATTTAAATGTTTAAAAAATTATATGATCTTTTTAAATATCAGCAATTAAAAATTTTATTGAACAAATAACACTAACAGAAACTGTTAACGAGAAACTTTAAATGTAAAAGAAAATTTCAATCCTATTTACACACGCAACAGAACTTTTAACCTGACCAAAAGTTAGTTTTCAACTCTGGCCGTTAATGGGGCGCATTGTGTTTGTACATCCATAAATACTTCGGGATCGTTGCTATTCCGACCGCGTGGTCAATTATGAATTTTCCTTACGTGCGGTGCCTTGGGAAGTCGTGTTCCGTCCCATGTTCGCTGTAAAATTTCCGAGTTATAGTAATCACGATATTGTGATAGAAAACTCCGTACAAAATTTGTGGAAACATACATTTGCGAAACGAATGGGACTCTTGAAGCTTGTAGCGAGAGTTAGAGTAAAGTAAGCACCTACGTGCGTAGAATGGATATTTATTAATTTTGAACCAACATCCGAGCGTACGAAATTGAGATAGATTTCTTAAAGGAATATACTTTAATATAACTAGGTTCCATAGCGGGGTTTTCAAGAAAATACTGAGAAATAATCCAGTCTCATTTAGTTTTATTAGGCTTCTACAATATTTTGGAATATGTTATTGAAACATTTTTCATCAAACTCAACATTTACCTTATTATTTGAATTTGAAAAGATTCTCAAGAAAGAAATTCTGTAGTCAACTGCAGTTTCCTATATTACTAATTTTTCTTATTAAGAATTTTGAATTTACCTTTTTATTACCTTTCTTTCATAAAAAAAGCTGCCCGGTAATTTTATTTATTGTTCAAAACTTCAACATAATTCAATAAAGAACGGAGTGTAACTAGCTAATTAAATCAAGTTCAGTTCAATTTTCAAGGCAGTTTGTGAACATCATAGAGAAGTAATGACCTAATTATGTTAATACAAGGGAAATCACACTGGCTTGATTGAACCTGACAACGTGAATTGCTTTACATTAGCAGCGAAGGCGCTGGAATATGCATAATTCGGCAACAGAGCATAGTGTACTATCGATTTAACTATTTCGTAGATTTCGTAAATGAAAAAACAATATTAAAACCGTATTAATATGAGCAACTAATAAATACTTACATCTAATTGTTTGATAAATTAAGCTTGAGATTAGTCAATGAATAAATAATAATTTTTATAATTTCAATTTTTAGCTGCTTATAATTAAAATATCAATTATGAATCTTAATTAAAAGAAAGTAATAAATTCAGATAATTATTCATTATAATTACTAATAATTATAATGTAAGATATTTTTATATTACTAATGCACTTGAAAAAATATACCAAAATTATTAAAAATTATTAAATGCAAGATTGCGACAAATGCAAAGAAGCCTCTCGATATAGGAGGAGGAAAAATTTACAAATGCCACAGCGGTACAAAAGTAAACGCGTTAGTATGTCTCATCTGCGAAGAAGTGTATCATATAAACGAATTTACGAGAAGTTATAATGGTGGACGGATAAGTGAAACACTTGTTATATGTAAAGAGCATAAGGAGGTAAACCTAACCCCAAATAACAGTGAACACGTGTTAACATATGATGTAAAAATATTAATTGCACAAATAAAAAAAGCTACCAGACAAGAAATATTGATCAAGGAAAAAAAGATGAAGCAAACCTTGCAGAATAAAATAGATTTACAAAAGAATTACATAAAAGAACTGAAAGAAGAAGTAAAACAGCTAGAGAGGAAAGCATAACAGAAACACAACAAATAAAACTACAACGAATACGACATGACAATGAACGTATGAAACTAGATCAAACTGTACACGATGAATCAGTATTTATGCAAGCAGATTTTGAACATATGAAAACAGATTTTGAACACATAAAAAAAGAAAATAAATATTTAAAACAAATGAACTTTGAATTAAAAGATAAAAACAAAGAAATACAAGAAATGAATAAAATGTTAAAACAAATGTTGAAAGACAAAGGAAATGTACAACATAATTATAACAAAGGAACTTTTGCAGACGTAACTGCCGGGAATATACAAAAATCTACAAAACCTCCGAAAGTAATAATAAAAAAAACTAAGAAAAACGAAACCTTGAATGAACTTACAAAAAAAGTAAGTCATTGTTTAATCAAAAATAAAACTATCCAAATAAACAAAATAACAGAAAAAGAGAAATCGGATGAAATATTAATAACGTGCAATGATATACAAAATGTAGACAAAATATTAAAAGTATGAAAACTACATTAGATGTAAACATAGCTATCGAAGAGAAAAATAAACTGAAAATAAAGATAGTAGGAATACATAATTATGAGAATGTGAACGAAGATACACTTACAAGAAAAACCACGGTAAAAAAACGAAAAAATTGTGATGCAGACAAAACATTTAGAAAAAAATGGATAACCAAAGCAATAATAGTTTCGTGTAAAAAGAAAGAATTTATGTATAACTTATGGAAAAAAAATAAAGTCTGATAGCCTAAAAAAAGAATATATGGACTATGTCAAGATACTAAATAGGGTAATTAAAGATGCAAAAATTAAGTATGAAAGAGATAGGATTAACGAAAATTCAAACGATCCAAAAAAATTATGGAAAATAATAAACGAAAAAATGGGAAAAAGCAAAAAAAAACGGAGAACAAAATTAAAAATATATGCAAAAATGGGAAAAATGTTAAGAACAAAACTGAAATAGCAAATATTATGAACAACTTACTGCAATGTTGGAAAAAATTTAAGCAAAAAAATAAATAAACCAAATGAATTACCAAAAGAAATTGAAAGAAATCCGAAATCAATATTCTTAAATCCAACAAACGCGGATGAGGTAATAAAAATAATAAAACAACTCAAAGACAAAGCAGGAGGGGAAGATAAAATAAATGCTAAAACGCTGAAAGCATTTGATACACACATTGCATACCCTTTAGTTCATATCTTTAATCATTCCATAGAACAATCTGTGTGGCCGGATGCACTTAAGAGTGCAGAAGTAATCCCAATATATAAAGCCGGAGATAAAACAAGCATAACAAACTATAGACCAATTTTACTTATCTCAAATATAGCAAAAGTTTATGAAAGAATTATTTTCAATAGGTTATACAACTTCTTAAAAGTTTATAACATCTTGTCAGAGTATCAATTTGAATTTATTAAAAATATTGGGACCACGGACGCACTAAATAAAATAACCGATATAATCTATGAAAACTTAGACAAAAGTAAACCCACAATACTTTCATTTTTAGATCTTGCAAAAGCGTTCGATACAGTAAATCATTCTCAGTTATTAGAAAAATTAGAAAGATATGGTATAAGAGGGTGTGCACAAAAACTAATAAATAGCTATCTAACTAGTAGAAAACCAAAAATAAGAATTATTGATGACAAAATTAGCACAGAGAAAATAATAAACACAAAAGTACCCCTAGGAACAATTATTGGACCTCTTTTCTTTATCATATATGTAAATGATCTACTGTCAGATATGCCAAAGAACTCCGTCTTGTCATGTGCTGATGACACGGTTATCATCGCTGATGACGACACGTGGACACTGGCACAAGATAAGATGAATGTACTATTAGACAAAGTAGCGAATTGGTTAGCATTTAATAAATTATTACTAAATATATCAAAAACCAAATATATAACGTTTGGTAATTACTGTGATAGCGTACCTGTAGAAATAAATATTAAGATAAAAAATCAAAAAATCGTAAGAACAGAATCCTACAAATAACTAGGAATATTTTTTGATTTCAATATGAAATGGTACAACATATTATAAGCAAGACTAAATATTTGATTTTTATCTTTGCAAAAATAAGAAGGTTCTCTTATGAATACACGGATACTCTTATAAAAATATACGATGCTGTTTTTAATAGTATAATAAGTTATGGGTTATTAGCCTGGGGTGGTGTGTATAAAACCACCATAAACGTACTACAAAACATGCAAACGAAAATACTAAGAATTATTAATAAAAATCAATTCACACAAAATAATCCACTGAATATCAAACAAATTTTCAGATTAGAATCACTAGTATTTCATTATGATAAACTCAAGCATAAGTACTTAGCTAGTGAATCCAAAACTAAAAATAAGAATTTAATACTACCAAAAATGAGTAAAGACATAAGTGATAAAAATAGCTATATAATGGCATCAAAATATATAACTCATTACCAATGGAGTTAAAGTGTATAAATCCAATAGGTGGGAAAAATAGTAAAAGAGTTATAAAAAACAAACTTAAAATGTGGATAAAGAATAATGGCTGCTAAAATCATGTCAGACTGTCTACGAATAAGAAATATAAATTGTTAAAATCGTTTACTGTTTTATGTTTCTTTAGTTTAATTTATGCAAAAAAAATTTATTGAATGTTAATATATTTATAAAAATATGTATTCGCAGTTTTGGAACAATTTAGTTTTTAGTTTTTAGTTTTTTAGTTTTAAATTAGTTTGTAAGCTTGCCAGTTTATGTACAGGTAACTTTGTGTTACCTCTATAGGATTTACCTTTGTAAATTTTTCTGGTAAATAAATAAATAAATAAATAAATTAAATTATTTTATTTATTTTGTAAATGAAAAAAAGTTTGAGAAGTTCGATGGATGTCATGCACCTTTGATTCGAAAAGATCAATAGGTTTATTCGTATTTCTTTAAATATTCAGATGTATTGACAAATAGCAGAATTGATTAATTCTGTCACTATCAATGACATCCTTCGCTTTTGTCAATTTCATTGTAGGCTAGACAATTACTGGCAATTTTATTGACTCAGACTTTTTTAACAATTCTTCCATTAGCACTGATAAAAGGTATAAATATTGCAAATAATAGGGTCAACAAAAGTTCCAAAATATCATTGACTTATTTTATGGTATTCAATTATCTGAACATTCTTTGCAGAATTTAATAGAAATTCGAATCGATTTTATTAATATACTTTATAAATCAGTGTATTAATAATTTGAATTCTTTCACTAAAACTCATGTAAATTTAAATATTGATGATTTGAACTTTACTCCTAAGTTTTGCTTCTAAATAATAACGAACGTAATGTAAAATTTACTGCTCTTGTCTGAAATTGCTAAAAACAGAATGTATATTTAACTCTTCCAGTTCACAGGAAAAGTGATTTGCCTTCGGGTCACAAGGTTGATGAAAATTTCAGAAACTGTTTTCTCCGAAAAAATAATACGAAGTATTCATAGTTGATTAAAATATGTTTTGGGTACTAACAATTAATATGTATTTAAGAATAATTTTAATCTTGATGTGTAATCAAAGTTAAGTAAACGAATAATAAATATAACATTTTTAGAAATATATAAAAATACATATGTTGTTAAGTTGTTAACGTTCATTATTTTCAATTGTACCAGAACTTACAATTTTTTTAAAGCTACTTGTGATATATTAATGAATTTCATTTATACTTAACTTTTAACATAATTCCATTATGGTTCACTATTTGAAAGCAGCATGAGAAGTTCAGTCAAAATTGTAAGCCATAGGTTAAAACTATTCTTGTTAGCTATATTCGCGAGTATCTTTTCATTACAAGAGTTCCTAATTCAGAATTTCAGGATAGATATTAAACTTATGCGATAAAATATATTTTAAATAAATAATTATTTCAAAAAAAAAATTTACAATTTTGCAATTCACTGCATCAATTATACTTAAAAGATATCTAGTTTTACGCCTATAACTAAAATACTTATTATGTACCTTGCATTCTAAAATATGCACAAGGAAAGATTAATAAACTATCAAAATCAACACAATTAAATTACTAAACTTCAATAACTCAACAGCAATTTATTTTACTATTGTTTTCAATTTTTCAACTTGTTTAGTTGACTTCTTTCAATATTTCATAGTAAATTTATGGCTAAATTTGTACTTTGATTATTTACATTTTTAATTATTTATAAAGCTTTTTACTTTTAATCCAGTGGAGATACTAAAAACTTGAATGGCAAATCAATGAATAATTTAGTCGAACTTATCTAAAGAATTTGCACTCGACAATCGTAATCAAAGTCTTGGTATTCAAAATCGCGTAAAAGGCCTTCTTTAAGTTCGGTTAACGACGCTTACACGTATACCCTTTGGTGCTCTTTCGGCATATACAGAGGAGTAAAGCGCAGCCGCGATTGGAATTCACGGCTAACCGCGAAACTCGAGCCGAAGTTATACGCCATGGTCTTCTCGATCCCCGCTGGAAAACGCAGAGGACTTTACGCCCAGGCAACGAGCTACCTCCCAAAGTTGGATGATCGCCTTATAATTCGTCGCTGTCCTCGCCCTCCCGACCCTTTAAACTGTATATTGCCTACCTTACTCACCCTTTCGCTGCATGCATATTTCGTAGCTCGTTGCGCGATTCGCTTTATGCATATTTAAATGCTGTCGAGACTTTGACGGCGTCAAACACTCGACGACTTTTACTTGCACTCGCTTTATATTAAAATGCACCGTTTTGTTTCTTTTGACCCCTTTCTTTAAAGTTATTAGAGTTTTATGCGATCGTCTTACGTGCCGGCTCGATAAATACATTTGGAACGAGATTTTATGGAGAGATAATGTCTCCGGAGGTCGGATATCTTGGTAAACTTTAAAGTTTCACCAAGTGTAGAAGACATAAAGTTATTTTAGAGAACGCGGCTAAGTCGTATTTAACCATTCGTGATTTTGCTCGGGTTTACGAATTATTAGTATTTAATTTTCTTTTTTTTTTACATCAAAAGACCTTAGCGTTCAAAGAAAAAGTTCTGAATTCTTTAATAATTCTGTAATTTTTAAATATTTATAATTAAATCGCTGAAGTATTTTTGAAATCAATATAAATATAGAGTTCGTCACTAAGATCATTGACCTATTTTCTATCGAAAACTGAAGAAAACTTTGCAGTAGATTATTAGGTCAAATAATTTTTATTGTTAAAAACTGCGAGAAATATATGAAGATTAATTAAGAATGCATTTTTCTGCAGGAAGCAATATTTATAAGTATCTATCCAAGGTGTCCCAGAATATGAGATCCCCTATTAATCATTGGTTGATAATTTTATACCTTTCATGACAAAATTAGCAGCCGATGACTATTAGAAGAACTCATATTTTTTACATTTTTACATGCAAATTTTATACAATTGTATAGAATCAAATCTTTACAAAACTTGTTTAAAATCTTTGTAAAAAAAAGTATAAATTATTTCCACTTGGGGTATGTTTATTTCAACTTTTATTTAATACAGTTTAATAAATTTGAATTTCCTTCATAAAACGTAATTTCAAAATTTATAAAAAAACTTTAAAAATAATTTGAAAATTTTATATATCATTTTACTTTCAAAATTTTTGTTTGGAATCTCCTAATTTAAAAAAAACGTAAAGTAATTCGTTAGCCTTAAAAAGTGTATACATATATTATTTTATTCTACGTAAATTAAACTTTACACAAATATCTAGAATAATAATTTTATATCTGAAGTAGGAAATGATATAACAAGAATCTTTTATATAGTTATATAAAATTTAATAATTTTCTTTAGATCAAAAGAAAAATTTACATTTTAATCAAAAGAGATTAAATAAAACTTTATTAACATTTTAAAGTTAAAGAGTACATTCAACCACAAGTTTCTTATAAACGTACAAAGTACCTTACATCCTAACGAATGCATAAAATCTTAATGAGAACTGATTCAGAAATGACGAAATTTAAACTTTTGTAAAACTTTTCATTCGACTATTATATTATTTTTCAAGTAGCATATTCCGCTAATGAGAAATTTTGTTGTTTTGCGGTTAAACATACGTTTCAATATTTAAAAATTTGGTTTTCTTAATACATCCGTTTACTTCTATCAATTTTTTGGATTCTTTATTTTTAAAACTGTACAGTAATCATTAGGTTATAAATTTTTTAATCTAATTCGGATATTCTGAAGCATAACAATAAAT
Source organism: Ormyrus thymus (assembly GCA_035582935.1). Lineage (NCBI taxonomy): Eukaryota > Metazoa > Arthropoda > Insecta > Hymenoptera > Ormyridae > Ormyrus > Ormyrus thymus. The sequence goes on along the minus strand of JAWWEM010028095.1, from coordinate 6,352 downwards.
AAATGTTCTTTACGTAAATCCATATTTTTCTAATTTTTTAAACCAAGAGCACTTAGATAAATGAAGCTTGCTTAATTATTATGAAACCTTTAAATGTTGTGTTATTTATATTTTCGTTACAATAAATTGCCCAGTTGAGAAAGAAAGCGAACCTTGCACCATAATAACCGTAATTTGTCATTTCTATTACTACCTATTTTTTAAATGTAAAGGAGCTTTATTCTAACTAACTAAAATAAACTAACAACACTTTTTTTAGAAATAAATTTTAAAGACTTAACATTTGTTCAATAATACAATAAAATTTATGTACAGTAAAGAGTTTAGTATTCAAGTTTACGTCAGGCGGTACTATGAAGATAAAAAATTCATAAATAATACACATCGATGAAAATCAAATGAATAAACTTTAAAGCGTACTCGACCCTACAATATCATAATCTGAATTAAAAGTGTATACTCCTCAAACAACGTTATATCCAGCTTACATTCGTGAAATTTCTATTTCGCTATCTGCTCCCTAGAATTTAAGCCGATTAAGGTTTAAATATTCCGTGCTAACGTGAACTCGACATTCTCAAACATACTTCACAAGTCTTCCCTATCGTCTGACTCTCATTTTACGCTGTGGGATTAACTCGAGTGACTTTCGCCTTTTTTACTGGGCTGCACAGAACTGCTGGTCGGCTAGCACATAAAGTTCGCATGTGTCGTGTATGTTACATTAAAATTTTCAAAAATTTTTAAACTGGACTTAGTATTCTTATTTTATAATAGTGTTCTTCGCAGCTCTTCGGGATATGTTTTCTCTTTTGAAAGCAAATTACTACAGTTGTTGTAAAGTTAAGAATTAGTAGAGTGGATTTGAACAAAGTAAATAATGTTTTTGCTTTGTTTTAATTAACCCGTTTCGGTATTGCATTTTTTTCTTTTTAGTACAGCGAAAAGTTTGATTCTGGTTTTCCAGGTCGATGACTTCAAATTAAATCTTTTGAAATTAATTAAATCAATTTTTTATAACTTTTATTATAAAAAGCACTGTTTTTTAAATATTTACTTTTGTAATAATATCGAAAATTATACTTTTCCATTTAAATATTTTTCATCAAAGTATAAGAATAACTAAAATTTATTAACTTCATTATTAGTGACCTGGAAAATGCTTCAAGCACTTGGAGTATAAAAAAAATATCGAAAAGCGAGTTTCAAAAGTTTTTACACACATAAGACGTGAAATATAACATTTTTAATTTATTATTTTTCATTCAATATGAATAATTTTTTCATTTTTACGTTGCAATAATGATACGTTACGTTAGTTTTGCTTTGACAACGTAAAACTAATGCAAAACGAACATAATCAAAGCCACGATATTGAACCTGTTGTTCACCACTTGTAGAAAATACAAAATTTTGGCATCGTGGTCTTTTTTCGCGGCTCGTCTGCGGATGACGTCATCATCCGTGACACAATGATTCTAACATTATTGATAAAGAATCACCATAACAATAGAATCTATTTGCACATAATCTATATGCAAATAATGTATTATAATTTGACATTAAATAATATTACCTCCCTGGAAATTTCACGATTTTTTTAGCCATTTCACTAATAGTTGACCAAATTTAGCCAATCTACAAACAATTCGCCAAAAATTGGCCAAATAATAGTGAAAACTTCCAACAGGGTCAATTCGTATATGATTGTCGACGTATGTTTACCGAATAAAGTTTCACGTACTACTTTACAAACTTTTTTCGCTTTTTCTAATTAAAAATTACTAGCTCAGTAGACGCATTTTTTATGAACAAAAGAAATAGATATTTAATAACTGTACAAATCGTTAAATTGAAATTCTTTTATTAAACAATGAAAAATTTATATGTAGTACTATTGTACAAATTTTGTAAAAAACTCTTTTTTATTATTTAAAACTTTAGTTGCACATACATATGTATTTGATTACAGTCACAAAGTAGCAAAAAAATCGATTAAAAGAGCAAGTGCCTTTGCATACATTGTTATAACCGAGATATTAAAAATTTAATTAAAGGTATCAAACATTTAAACGTTCTCTTTTATCACTTTATCCATACAATATGGAATTCTTCTGATCTAATAGATTCTATATATAAATTTTTGTATCTTTTTTTATAAAAGGCAAAATAAATAACTAAAATTAAGAGTAAATATATGAATTTTAATTGTTTATTAATAAATACGTTTCTTTTAAAAATATCACATTCGATGCTTATATATATACTGTATAAAAATAGCTAAAGGAATACTCTAAATATTGAAAACTCTTAATAGCATTTTATTGTATAGTACGGTTTTATTGATCCATTAAAGCCCGCATTAAGTTACTTTAATATTATTTTCTGACTAATGCAGCTGACGGAAGATTTTTTTTAAAAATATTTCTAACTACTGAAAAATGTACAGTAGTATGTAAGATGTCAGTGGTTATTGATGAATGGCCACCATAAATATGTCTATCACTACCACTTTAACCAAATTTCAATGAATCATACTTGCTTCACTTTCAATCCATTCTGCCTTCATGTAAAATACACCCTATTCTTTATTTAGTGGCCTTATCATTTTTACATGAGTTTGTCGTTTTATTAAACCACTTTTTCAAAAAGTTTAAAAAAGCATGTTTATACCTTAACTTTTAATATGGATAACGTGTAATTGGAAAGATTTATTTCGGTGCATAGACCGTGTCCAAAATCGAAATTTACCTTTATCAACCGACGCACCCGATCTAATTGGTCCCAAGTGAAATTGAGACATCGATCGACGAGCGAGCGTGCTTTTAACAAGATCAGGTTACTTTTGCTTCTCACGAACGTATCTTGAATTATTTATAATCGACAATTACCTTGGGCTTTTTTATATGAAGACAAATGGCTGGTGCTTATTGGAGTTATATTTATGGTTTACATTTATTTTCTTGTAATATGTACCGTTCTTTCAACTCAGTTACCTATCAAAGAACAGTTTTATCTATATCTTGCGCATGTATATTCTTATAACAAATACTTTTCTTTGCGCATATGTTAAGAAAAGGTATTTTTATTAAAATATATGTAGTAAAAAATCAGTATGACTATATATTGACTTATTTCCCTTGTGTGATATAAAACTACAATAGAATTTTATTAAATTAAAAAAAATGTAATAAATGTATTAGTTCAATCTTAAATGTCAAAACATTTATATAATATTGAAGGAGTATATTAAAAATATAAGCAGAATATAAAAATATAAGCAAAACAAATTACGGTTGAAACGACAAAAACTGTACGCAGCTCACGTGGTTTAATTACTTCAATAAAAAGTAAAACAGCACAGGTGAAAAATTCACATGAAAAATTCCATTTGAGATTATCACACATGTTCCTCCTTCAATTTTCAGCAGCAAATTCAGCCGTTAACCGACTCCGCAATATCTAAAACTGCGGTAACGCTATATCAAAACAACTGCAACACGAGCATGTGTTTGATCAGCCGATCGAATCCGCAAGCGGAGGGCGCTCGGCGAAGGCGAACCCCAGCAAAACGAAAAGCCCGCAGCAGAAAGAAAGCAAGAACGAAGAGCAGCAAGAAAGAAAAGTCAGCAGAAAACTCACCTGACAGCGCTCTGCCGACGCAATAAAGCAGACAAATGACCAAGACCGGCAAAACTTCCCTCATGTTTTATCTGTCTCTGTGTACACCACTCTTCGCAATCAAACCTCTCCTCTCGGCAATTGCTCTCTGTCGCAAAAAGCCCTTTCTCTCCTCTCTCTGCCTCTCTCTCTCTCTCTCTCTCTCCCTCTCTCTCTCCGTGTGCAGTTTTCACGCGAAAATCACGCGAGATCGTTCATCCAGCCGAACACCGGTGTCGACTCCGGAGCTCGCAAGCATGACATCGCCTCCGCACGACCGTAGTGCTGCAAGCCGACTGATGCTGCTGCTGCTACTGCGAAAGAGCCGCGGCGCCGGGGCGGCCCTCCCGCCGCAGCCGGAAAATCGCATTTGCGCACTCGTGTACACCTCTTCCTCCCTCTCGCTCCCACCCCGCGCAGGCACGAGCTCTCGCACACCTGAGCCGCGCGCTCGTGAACTCGCAGACGGAGAAACTCAGCCCGCCGAGAGGGAGAGAGAGACGGACCGGGGAATAATGGAAGGCTCGCGGAAACAGCTACCCCGAACGTGTGTGGGAGCGCGCGGCTATGTAGATTCGCATCGGCGCTCGGAGTTACGAATCAGACTTTATAAGCACCCACGAAATTGTTTTGTTTCTTCTTGCAAATTAGCACAATAACAATCTCGAGTAAGCGGCGTCTTCTTAAAAACTAGAAAAACCTTGTAAAATGCTAAACTTTTGTAAATGATACAACGCAAGCATTCGCATAAGAAACGAATGTTTACAACATAGGGAATTTTCCGCTTTTGGTAGTTACTTTTATTTTACAAATTATGATTTTTGACCTACGTTTATGTTGAAGAGTAAAGGAACATTACAGAGTAATGTATATAGACAAGTGTAATCATTATAGTTGACATTTAAACGATTACAGAGGGTTGAAAGTTGGGGGTGTATATACTTAGATGGATGAAGAACACGTGCACGAGTCTATGTGTACGTCTGTTCGTGCTTAGGAAAGTGGATGAGGACAGACTTGTTTAATTGGGGTGAACGGGACAGGAAGAGTATGAGAGAGCAGGAGAGTAAAGGAGGCAAGTTTTGAGACTCATTTATTAGACGTTTAAAAAAGTATGAGAAGCATTTTACGCAGAAAGATAAGAGAAGTCCTCGAGGCTCTTAGATTAAACAGTCTAGTGATGAGTTTGTGCGTTTTGATTTAATAATTACACTTACATTTAAATGGATTTTGCGCCTATCATACAAAAAGTTTTAATGAAGTTTGCTTTTAAGTATCAAGTAGACATTCGTTATCATGAAAAGAAACCTCTTCAAAAATTGTTTATATATTCAAAATAAACATTCGGTAGATTCAGTAGAAAAGTTTATTGAATGCAATAGTTTTTTCAGTTATTATCGATTATATTTGACTTAAGATTGATGTAAAACAAAAAGCAATATATATCAGTTCTCTTTAACAGTATTTTTATCCTTATATTTATTATTCGGTCAATTCTGTAATCTTTATTAACTTAATATTTTATTTGTTAGAGTTTATTCAAATTAATTATAATTTATTGAACTGTATTTTATAAAAAATATTAGTACACTTTTGACAAACAATTTCTTAAAAATTATTAAATATTTTTGTAGACTCGATATTAATACATGCTAAGTTACAATGAGAAATTATTCCAATGAAGTTCAAGATTGTAAAAATGTAATGCAAATGAGAAACGTTAAGCATGAAATAAATTAAATTCAGTGAGAAGATGCAAAAAGATATGAACAGACAGCAAATATATTCATTTTCTCACGATGACAAGTCTTATCAAGAATAAATTTGCATTTAGATTTACAATTTATTAATATGCAAAACATTAATTTACTAGCTACAAGTATAGTAATGAGTATAACAGTAAAATTATAGTACGAGTATAGTAATGTGTATAACAGTAAAATTTTTATTCAAAATTGCAAAAATATATGATTCTCTAAAAGTATGGAAATTGTGGAGTAATATTATTATCGTGAGATTTGTTAAGTTATCCATAATATAATAATAAAACTAATTTAACGATTCAAAACTATCACACGTATATATACATATTGCAAAAAGAACTAGAAGTGAAAAGCAAAATGAAAGAAAAAAAGGTGAGGTAGATAATGAGACGGGTACATAAATAGAGACAAAGGTTGAAAAGAATATACACATGTAGTAGAAGAAATATGATTAAACATACATATACGTTTGGAAACTCAGAAAGAACAAAAGACATATAGTCTTTTATAATTTATTTCTAACCCTAGTACAAAGAACTTATAAAAACTTATAAAATGGGGTTATTCCGGGTGCAACGACACACATTAAAACCCTTTAAACGGACTCAATTTTATCGGTTATTTTAAGTCACTTTCAACAGGGAAGCTATGTTGGTGATACATTGTAGAAATTCGTACTATAGTTTTACGTTTTTTAAAATTCAGAAACAACTGTTAAGAAATTTAAGTTACCTAAAATACTATAAATTAATAAAATTTTCCTTAAGGATAATTTAATTGATGCCGGTTTTCTTTTTATTACAAACAGATGCTTCTAAAACTTCGATTCATTCAAAATTTAAGTAAATTTACCTTGAACTGGTTTAATCGTCTTATAAAATTTCAAATGATTTTTTAAGAATCTTGCCCAATGGTTTTACTAATAGCTT
>JAWWEM010028084.1:0-17313 GCA_035582935.1 Ormyrus thymus | reverse complement strand
CCAGAAAATCGCATTGTCCTGCGATTAGCCTGTTTTAGGGGGTAATTTTTTAGCGAAAATTCTCTCCGTGTAGATTTCCTTTAGCTTTAACAAACTTTAAAAGTGGATTGGATTTGCATGTCAGTGTTTTGTAATACCGCCGCACGCCGCGGCTCTCTGCCCCATTAAGGCGTATACTTTTACGTCAATGGAATGTTCAAATTATTATTTATTTCCATTTACGTTTATACGCTTGGAAACGGACTAAAATTGAAGGGGTTTCACGCGAGATGTCAACTGAAATCTCAAGCCGAAATCTCGCGCAGCTAAAAAATTTGGAAAATAAAATGTAGTAAGGCTTTTTAAAATGAATGTTAGTTTTAAATCTTAGGCGAACTTTTATAAATATAAAATTAAATAAAAATCTGCCCACAGACTTGACTTGTTAAATTTATTCTTCTCTCGTCGTATTATTTTACAGTTTAGCTTAGTTATTTCATCGCAAGAAAAGGGTCAATAAACTGAACTAAATTTAATATTAAAATCCTTCTCCTACGTCAATGAGACGAAATACGTGACGGACACCTGAAAGTGTTTGTCCTCTATTGTACTAATATTATACGCATTTTTTTTATTAAAACCAATCTGCCGCAGCGTCTCTTCATAACAGAATGTCAGCGTTTCGCGACCGAGTGAATCTCGTAAAAATGTTTTGCTTGAACGATAAAAAAAATCCGAACTCACTTGCCGATTCGTAAGATCTAACTTTTACGGCAATAAGATCCCTCGGCGAGAACAGCAAGAAATGCGATTGAAATTCACCTTCGCGCGGCAGATACCGCAAACATCCGTTCCCCGCCTTATCTCCCGAGAGATCGAGAAACTTCATTGTGCCCCGCGTAAGAAACTTATTTTCATTGGGAAACCCGCAATAAACTTCGGCGCGGACCTTGCGAAACGGTAAAACATCCGGTCCGCGATCGCTAATCGCTCTCTCGCCGATCGCCGAAAATAAAGGGAAAAAGGCGCGGAATAGAAAGGCGGCGCGCAGCAATGTCCCGCTTTTTGTCGACCTGCGAGAGGTCGCAAAAGTGCGCGAGATCGGGGAATATTATTCCCCGCGGCCGCTCCGCGTGAGAGTTTCACTTTTCTTTGCCGCGGCGCGACGCGGCGACGGCAATGGATGGCAATGGAGAAGTATGTAGAGCGCAAGGTGCCGTGCAGTTTCTATTTCTGCCGACGGGCTCGAAGTTAAAAAGTACGCTTTCATTCGGTCCCCGGCGATGAAATCGGCCGAGCCTCTCGGCCGGTTCTGCGGTGCTTCAGAATCGGCCCAGTTGATCTTAGCTCAACGAGTGCACGAGGAGCTCACGCATCTCATCTATAGGGACAATTACACACAGACTCACACCGACGCTCGGGTCCTCGGCTCGACGAATAAACACTCAATGCCTCTCTCTCTCTCTCTCTCTCTCTGGCTACTAATGCAGGCTCACTGTACTGAATTGAAAGCAAGCTCCACTACTATTGTTAGTAAATACGGAGACGGAGCCGAGAACAGAGGTAACTGGAACTCTGGAAAAAGGAGGGCTTCCATGGCTCCCAGAGGCGCTCGAGAACTGCACCACGTCGGTTACTCGGCTGTATAGACTCGCAGCCGCGTTAAATCTGAGGTTTGGGTAGGATTGATTAAAAAGTTTGGGGACTGTTGGATTTATGTAAAAAATGTGTGGCTTGCTGGAGTGCTTTGCGCAAATTGAGTTTCGACAAATCTAGTTGTGAGTTATGTTACGTAAATTTAGTCTTTCATATAATACAGTTATTGAAAAGAATAAGCAATGAATACGAAGTTAATTGAGTTTCGTAAATTAAGCGCATTGTTTACGGGATTCAGCTGTACATGAATATTATGAGAGAAGAGAAAAAAAATTTTCCACCCATTTGAAAGACAAAAATTCAAATGTATTGCGCAATTGCAAAAAAAACACAAAAAAACAATATGAATACCGAAAATAACGATGCTCAGAACATTTACCAGATAAAAATCGCCGAGGTTACGTAAAAAGTCGCGCGGGCATTAGTAGAAAAATGAAATTATATAAAAATAAAATCTCCTTTTTCGATCGCGCGCTCGGCCATTCGAACGAATCCGTAAATAATAGCGCATTAATCAGAGTCGCGGCGCTTAGCGGCGGGGGGGGGGAAAAAAAAGGAAAAATAAATAAACGCACCTGCTGCTCTCGCGTGGAAACGACAGAAATTTTTCCCATTTTTACGACTAACTAACGCTCGTAATCTCGATACAGCTGACCTGAATATCCTTACGTTCCTTTTGCCTCTTGGACAAACAAACTCGGGGCTGCGCGGCGCAGCTCGCGAAAGAGTTCTCCAGGCGGGAGATTTACGATCATTTAAAAGTTTCGTCCTCAATATAACATTTAATACTACATTTCGTCCTGCGCCGCGTATCATTACGCGTTATTATTGTTTCTCTACGAGCTGTTCCAGCTTACAATGCCGCGGGTTTCCACGCGGCCTGAAATTATCTCTCTTTTCAAAGGCGCGGAGACGAGGCATTGATATCCCAATTTTCATGATTTACTGTATTGGATTGAGTATTTTCTGCCAATAATTTATACGCTGTTTTTTCTCGCGTTAGAAAGAGAAATGAGGGCTCGCAAACAATTTTTAAGATCCTCGTCTCATTGCATTATAATTTTACTGCTTATTACTTTATGTAATAGTTCATTGGCAAAGACTTTTCGAAATACTTTTACAATTGGATAATTATTAATTTCAGAGCTAATGAAATGTTGAATTGTGTATTATTATGAAGGATATAAGTATGCAATTTGCTGCTGCGCTGAAAATTACCGAAGATGTTGAGAAAAAGTCATTGAAATTTATTTATTACATAATTGGCCGTGACTACACTATTTTTGATTTGGCTGCGAATCCCAAGAATATACATAAACTCATATTTAAACAATAAAATTGGAAATTATGGTCTAAATGTGAAAATTGTTTTTCTTGAAAAAATGATAAACGTCAAATATTTCTAGCGCTAAAAGATTGCAGGAATTTGAACTGAAAATCAGCATTTCATGAAATTCATGAATTACATATATTTTTACTGTCTTGAATTTTTCATGAGTGAAACCAGCCGCGTTTGATTTTTTAAGCTTTAATTATACGAATGTACTTTGCTAATAATTAAAAGTCCTTGTAAGTAATGAGATATTAATAATATTAACTGCAGCCTCACATTACAGTTGTTAAATTTTCATGTAAAAATTGAAAGTTTAATTAGAAATGTTCATAACTTTTGAATCATGACGTTCAGTGAAGGACTGCGAAGATACCATTTAAAGAAAAGCCTCCCGTTGATGCTTAATGATTTATATCGATTCGTATAATCAGGCTTTTTGTACTATTCAATTTTTTGCTTATATGCTATGTAATAATATTTTGCGTATATACTTTTTTCAGTTAAAAATGGAATTATTTATTCATTTTTATCTATACACATTATGCAATATTGTAGCTGTGATAAACAGATAAATAAATACTTAACTTTGGCGAAGTTTCCGTGTGTTTAACTGCATTATCTTTACCGTCTAAGTACAGTTATTGGCAGATTAGAAAATCTACTAAAAAAGTCCTTTTACGCCATTATAAAATAACGGTCGGTGAATTTCCGCGCGCGGAAAAGAAAATAAATGTGTTGCTTTGCATTGCATTTCGAAGTAAAGCTGCAGAATTTCATTGCCGGACGATTGAAAAATTAATGTATTTTTATACTGCCGCCGGTAATGATTAGCAATAAATACGATTTCGAATCGAATTCACCGCGCACGCAGCGATCTTTTCGTATTTTGATCTGCGCGTGGAATTCGACGCAGTGCACATAATGCGCGAGCTGATTAATTAATGAAACTGAAAATGTTTTTGAGTCACCGGTTCAAATAAAGAACGAACAGTTTATAAATACATCCTCATTCCAATCTGGCATTCATCTATGCGAATAAAAATAGTAATCGTAATACATTCTGTAACGATTACCGTTACTTACGCAAGTACTTTTTCAATTTACTTGGATAATCATTTGTTTTTTTCTGACAGATTGCCGTATAATCCCGATTTTCTACATACGAACACTTTTCTCATAATTATTTAGAAAAAAGGGGAGACCTCATTTCTTTTGTTACGTAAAGCAGCGTTTTTTTTTTTTAAACTCTATTGGAAATTAAACAATAATTTTATTTTGATGAGCAGTTATAAAATATTGAAGTTGAACGTATTAATTTCAATAGTTCTTCGTGACAAATAGGTAAATTTGAAATAATTTCAATGAAAGTGATAAATTTCTGAAATTATTCGATTGTGTAATGAAAAAGAAAGTGTTGTAGAATAAAAACTAACGTATATTTCACAGTAGATTAAAAATAAATTTTATTACGCTGGCCTTCTTTGGACAAATCGATTCTCACAAATGCATTTACTCCGCTGGAAATGGGAAACAATCCGAAGGCAGAAAAGTTGAACAACTGGTTAGTGTTCAATAGGAAGCCTAATTAAATAATCTGCGTTATATATTCCATTGAACTGTCAATTTGAAAAATTTCGCTTTTCTTCAAAAAGAATGTGCAGTCATAGTGAATGTGATGAAATAAAAAAGTAATCTTTTGTTATTTCTTTTTTATAACTTTAAAAAAAAACTACTCTTATGTTTAAGTAATATTTTATTTAGGTAAGCAGACAATTAGCATTGCGGAAATACGTTATTTTGTTATATTATATATACTTTATGGATACCGACGTTATTAAAGCTTTTTTTTCACTTAATAAAACAAATTGCCATTTTAATAATTTTCCGGTTATTTATTTATAGTTTGATAGGTTTTGCAATTGTGTTATTTTAATTATTCTTGGTGTCCGCGCGCTTTTTCTGGGAAATAATTGCTCCGTTTTAACACTTTGAAAATATGTCAGCAGACACAGAAATGTAATTGCGAGATAATAATGGCTTTTCGGAAGAACCTCCGGTAAAATGACCTAAGTAAATTTCTTGTGGTAGTTTTATGACGGAATCTGTTTGTAATTATTTTTGGTTTTCTATCTAACTTTATTGCATGATTTTATTTACAATTATATATAACTTTCTTTAATCACCGCAATAAAACTTTATAAGACTTTTATCAACCTTTTTTAAAGAAATATTTTAAAGGAATATTTTAAAGGAATTGAGAAATTCGAATAAAGGAGTTGCGCAACTGAAAGTATTTTTATTCTATTTATTTATGCAATATCTCGGAATCGGATACGATAAGTTGTAGTTCTCTCCAACGATGGCGGGCAGGAGATCATTCAAACGAGAACCAAAAGTTATCTACTCTTTTTTGAAAGTTCTTATTTAAAGCAGCGAGTTTGAAAGTATGCCATGGCGCATATTTAAGTCACGATTTGTATATTTGCTTTTTTTCAGGTCAAAGTCAAAAAAAAACTTCTCTGCCGTAAAAGTGTCGAATAAATTTACATCTACATAATTATCAGCTTCGTTTTAACATCCATGAAAGAATATCAGCGGCATCTCTAGAAAAAGAATTTATCTGCAATTGCAGAGCAATCAATTGTAAAACGGAATTTTCGTTAAACATTTCCACTAACACAAGTTGATATCTTTCCAGGCAACAGACCCAACGAGATTTACCCCCCCCCCCTCCCCCCATATAAGGGCAGGCACATCATCGGGTTAGATCTTTTCCATACTCTCCGACGTTCAAGTGCGCGCTCGGCTCTCTCGCGTAATTAGCTTTTCCACGATCGTGCGAGCGCGCCGAGCAGTCGATGCCGCGCGCGGCCCGTAAGTCGATTCCCCGCGCGGTAATTTGCGCAACTCGAAGCTTCGATTACGATCCCCGCAGGCAGGTGCGCGCGGGAGAGCAGAGGCGAGTTCGAGCTCTCCCCGGGAATTCACCTCTTCCCGCTTCTTGCGGTGTGTTATTTCGCTTTTCGCGCCGGCGCTTCGCTGGTTTTTGAGATTGACAAGTGAGTATGGGTGGCTGCTTCGAGGCAGGTTATTTATAAAGTTTCGGATACGGTGTAGTTGTGTGTACTTGTTATGGAAGTCTATGGAAAGGCAGGGATTGAAATTAAGAGCGTATGGCAAAAAATCATTAAAAAATTATGTTTAGCGTAATGAGTTTTAACGAATTTTGGTCCTTTTCAAGTTTACGACATTAACTCATACGATATTTCCTAGATTCATTCTTGAAACGTATTAGCAATTTAAAAGGTGTAGCTTTTTGCACTTATATTTTACCATATTTATTATTATGAATTAACTGCCAATAATCGATCAATAAACTAAAATAAAAAAAGTTTTCAAGTTTCTTTTTTAAAAAAATTATAAAAATGTATTTTGCTTATCGACTAGGAAACGTTATAACAGTAAAAAATTGCCTTCTTCAAAAACATGTTTCATCCTCATTGACGGAAGACAATTTAACGAGCAATAGTTTCCACCGCTAATGTGATCTTTTCACATTTTTCTTCAAATTAGAATAAAAAAGAATACCTTTATATAAGCAAAAAAAAAAAAACTAAATTTTTAATTATTTAATTTTACGGTAAAAAAAAAGGTTTCTAATTACCCTGACATAACAGTGTGTCAAATTACCTTCCACGTGCTTTTGTTAAAATCGAGATTCTTATCGCCACCTCCCGCTTGCTCAGGTATTTTACATCGACCCGAATGAAATTGAAATGTCTGTTTACCACATCAACGACGACGATTGCGCAGGCAGCGACGTCGGTCGGTTATGATCATTATCCCGTGATGATGATGAGCCTAATTATCCTATGATCGTGATGGGAATCGAGATTCGGATCAAGTCTGGCCATAGCGCAGGGGAACGGTAAACATTAGGCGGCTCTCGAGCGGCTCGAAAAACAAGCCGCAAGTGGAAGAGTCACGGCGCGCTCCGAAAATTCTGAGGAAGAGACTACTTACGACTCGTTGCTGCGGAGGAGTATCTCGGTTCAAGGCCTGCCCGGAGCATCAATTCCCTATAATTACAGCGCGGCGCGAAACGCGACGATAGTCGGCCACGAGAGCAATGATAATTTTCGAGCTCCGGAGATGCGCCGCCGCGGATAAGGCCGGGGGAAAAAACGCTACGCGACGAGTTTTCTGGTCTGGATTTTTGCGCTTTGCTGTATATGTGAGCGAATGGCTTTCGAAGAAATGATATTTGCATCAAGGATTACGAGTTTATTAACGATTACGTTTGACGACGGCAGGTTTGTGCAAAAAAATAGTATGTTCGTGTATTTCTTGTATTTAAAGAACAATGATGCTTGAAATACAAGCCCGCTGAGCAATTTTGTTTTCAAAACAAAACATGTTCGTGTAATTTCGCACTGCAAACGACGGTGCGGATTGAAAAGTTATTTGGCTTGAATGATGAATTTGAACCGTCACGATGACTTGTTGGAACTAGTCTTAGTTTTCTTAGATTCGTTTATCTGTGATCTATTTTCTCATTGTCCGAGATGACATGAATTGCATTAAATAAGATAATAGCCCTAACATTCTTTTTTTAAAAAAACCTTTAAATTTATTGAATGATATCAAATCGGAAAGTGAAAATATGATGATAATAACAATCACGCATACAATTGTTTTGCTGAAAATAATTTTGTTTTGCTATTTATTTCAGGTATCAAGTAAATAAATTACATTGCTGATCACAACTGTCAAGATGATAAAAAATAATTACATTTTAGTTCTCTTCCTCTCAACTTAGGAAAAATACAAAAATGTAGAAAATTAAACATTGTTTAACGTAAATCCTTTGATAAATTTCCGAGCGTTTTTCCAATTCATTTTCAATTATCTTAAACCTGATTTTGCAAAGCCGCACATAAGTAATAATTACCTCCTCCAAGATCATCTACCAAACGCCGCGCGCAAAATCTTCCTTCCCGCGCATTATCCTCCCAAGCATCTAAATTCCAACTCCAATCCCGAGCTCTTTTCAAAAATCCCTCGTAACTCGCGCCTCTTTTTTCTTTCGCAGCTCGCAAAGAGCAGCCGCGTCTTTGTCAAAGCCGCGCTCGTCCGCCCGGGCAATTACAAGAGTCCGCGCGCGGCGGAAAACAATCCGCTCGGCGCGCTCCGAAAAGGTGCGCTCGAGCGTCAATTTTTAGTGTCATGGGCAATTGCCGCGCGCGGCTATTTGCTCGGCGCGGCCCGACGTTCGACGTCGGGCATCGGAGGAAGTTGCGCAAAAGACGTTTTATTATTTCTCCATTGTCGCGCGGAAATGTATGTGGCTCGGTTTTACGGGCTGCCTTGAAATGGACGCGCCGCCGGCTGCTTGTCGCCTTTGCCGATGTGGACAGTGTCGATTGGCTCGTTGGTGTTGTCTCTAACGATTTCGTTGTTAAAAACATTTTTTAATCGGCTGACTTTTAATTAAAATATTATAATAATTTACTTTTAAAACGCGATTTATAGTTCTGATAATAAAATAGCGCATTCAGCACGCGTCTTTCCCACGTGCTGCGGCATTTAATTGAAATTTAAATTTCGATACAAGGAAAGACGTATTTCCTCCTCCCATCTTGCGGAAGCCTCGCTTAAAATTAGATTCGACAACGACATTCGCCCCTCAGCACGAGGGCAAAATTTCACGACCAACGCAAACCTACGCGCGAATCGCAAAAACGCGGCCTCTCCCGTAAAACGGCAAAGGCATCGCTCCGAGAGCGATCCCCGCGGACTCGAGTGGCAAAGCGCAGCGGCGGCGATCGCCGTTACGCGCGAGTCGCAGTGGTAATGGCCGCGCGTTCTCTCTTAAGCACCATCAGGGTCGCGGCCTTTCCTTCTTCTTTCTAAGGACCTGTTTGTAATTCGAGTCGGGCCCTCATTTTTCTCCGGTCGTTTATCGGATTGCGAGCTCTGCCGAGACGGTTTGGATTTCCAATCGAGCGCGCTTCTCTTTTTTTTTCCTTTTAAATGCGCGCAATTTCGAGCGTCTTTTTAATTTGAAAGTGGACGTTTTGCAGCGGAGATATGCAGAGTGAGAGTATAATTATTATTGGAAATTCTGGTAAATATTGTTTCGATAAAGTAGTGGGAAAAGAAAGCTGGCTGAATATTCTGTCGGAATATTTTGTTGTAAATTGAAATTCTTTATTGTAATTTTCATCTTTTAAAAATAAATATAAATTAGTTTACGACAATCTTTGAATTCCTCTGAGTGAAAACTAAACGTTACTTGCAAAATTAAAGAGGTTAACATACATCGATGCAGCTAATTTATTTGTACAAGTAACGATATTTATTGTTCAATAAATAAATGTTATTCTACAGTACAATAAAGTAGATAAAATTATTAGCTATAACTTATACACGAGTAAATAGTTCAAAAAATTATTTTAACTTTTTGCGCGTGATCAATATGCAATATATTTAAGACCGTAAAAGCTTGTAAAATTTTCCAAAAATCGGTGACAAATTTCCCAAATACTATTATCGTTTTCCTGAAATTTTTCGAAATTCTTTACAGAGAATTCTGCCGCTAATCTCTCGCAAACAAGCTGCAGCAAAGCAAGAGTATGATTTACATTCCCAGCATTACTCACCGGTTTTGTTCCCTCAGCTCGGCTGTTTACGCTACCTTTTGCTCCGTGGGCCCCGATAGGCCCTAATCTCAAACATGAGAAGGGGGCCCCAGATAAGTAAGCTTCCAATGCCGAAAACTTCAGTCGAGAGGGGCAATTCCAATTCAGCCGAATCAGAATCCTCCCGTCCTTCTCGAGCGAGAAGAGTCCTGCCGAAGTGGCTCACCCCGCCCGGAAGTCTTCGAAACGGAAGCCAGCGGCCAAACTGACATTCGGCACGTGGCGTGCGGACATCGCAGACGCGGCGCGCGCAAAATCGCCTCGGCGTGCAAAAAAGGTGGCGGACCCGCCGCAGTCGCGAGCGCAGCCCCTCCTCGGGCGGGAGGCTCCCACCTCGGGGCTGCCGCGGGCCTCTCCTCCCCCACCTCCGTCGCTCTCCGCGCGCGTCCCGTCGTCTCTGCTTTCAATTGAGCGCGCGGTGGGGAATTCGTCCCGCTGCTCGGCCGCGCTTTTCGACACTTCGCAGTGCGAAAGTGACGGCGGACCGAGCGCGCCGCGTGCTATGTAGGACGCGCGAGAAATTCGCTTGCCGAAGACGAGACCGCTGCTTGGAGCGCCTAGTTGAGTCGGGTCGCTTTGCCTTTTGTAAGTGTCATTCGCAGAGTGCAAGTTTTCACGTGGTGTTTTAGTATTTATGGGTGGCTTAGCGGGAGTAAAGGAGAGCCGAGTGATGTTGTTTTTAGAAAAAGTGTGAAGATTTTTGCAGCAAAGTTTTTTTATTATTTTATTTTTTATAATTAGTATATATTTGATTTTTTAAGAAGAGAGAAAAAAAAGAGAAAAATGTCTGCCCGGTAAAATTGTAATCGTCGTTTTGACAGTCGAAAACGATCGTATTTAGTGAAATAAATATTATTTTAGTTTGAATTTAATTAGAGTTGATTGATAAATCAAGCATCAACCGAACAAAAGTTGAACCTCCTGTATTCCGATTCAATTTCGTGTTTTCAAATGCTCTGAATACCTCAATGTTAAATATTTGTTTGATAGGCATGCGCGATTATTTGATAATCGTCTAAGCCGCCGTTCTCGGTGCGCGCATTGAAATTTTTTAACGTCAAACGCTCGCACGTGAAGTGTTCAGCTGCCTTGCAAAGCGCGCAGATAAATTCTCGAAAAATAAATAGGACGAACGCGAAAAGTCGCGCTGCTCAAAATTCACAACGGCAATTCTCCTATAAAAGTATCCACAGCCGCGCGCCAACTCGAATCAGTCGCGCAAGGCAGCGGGTCATACTCGCGCGAAAGCCATAACAAGGTAAACCGTCTTTTATTCGCCAGCGAATTTCGTCAGCAGCGAGAGAAGGATGACTTGTCGGAGGCAATAAAGGCGGAGGACTCTCGAGCAAAAGGGAAAAGCGCTCGGCGGGAGGAGGAGGCGGAGAGCGAGGCTGATTTTTCGCATGCAACGGAGCGAGCGGAGAGAACAGTCAAGATGATGCTGCTCAAGAGCTTCTTCCGGAGGATCATAAAAGATCTGCGGCAGAAGGAGCTCATGCCGCTGAAGCTCATTTTCTTCGTGCAGACCTCGAGTGAGTCGTTTTTCTTCTTCGATGCCGTCGGACTTTTATGGGGACATGATTAGAATTACAGAGTTTAAAAGCGCAATGCGGCCTCCGTTCGTCGTTAGATTGCGACTGCTTTTTTCTCTGTGACGCTTTACTTTGAGGAATTAGACTAACTTCAATAAATTATCTTTATCATTTTCTATTTGCATTTGAATCGAATCAATGAAAAATAAGTTGGCGAAGGAACTCAATTCTTTTTCATGTTAATTTTTAGCGCTTTTCATTCTTTATCCTTACTTGACGATTCACATGCGAGAGTTGGGAATCAGCGTGGAAGAGACCGCGATAATGAGTGCAATTACTCCGTTTGTCGCAATCATAATGCCACCTATCGCTGGATTAATAGCCGATCGAATAGGTAACTTTAAGGTGAGTTCGGAGCGAAAATAATGATTTGAATTTACAATAGAAATTAAGAACGATCCGGGCCTCTGTTGTCCTAACTACTTTCAACCAATAATTGAAGCGACAGATTCATCTGATACTTCAGTCCACAGGCCAAGTGTCCGCACGGACACAAGTCCACTGCACCAAGGGCTCCGTGCGCATAGTTCCCGAGTCTCGCTCGTTCGAAAATTGATAAGCACACAGGCCAATGGGCTTGCCGGCCAGCTGGACGAGCGTCGGTCAGCTGGGCCGACGGGGGCCAGCGGGAGCTCTCTCTGTATATGCCAGGGAGAGACGTAGGACGGGAGGAGAGGGCGACGCTTCGAGAATGAGCGGAGGGAGCGTCGAGCCATTATAGGAAGCTCTAGCGCGACACGGGCACGTATGCTTGCGTGTAGGTGAAACACACCGGCCGCGTATATACGTTTGTGAACAGGCTGCACGAGAGAGCGGCCGAGGGGAGCAGGCTAGTCGCGAGCCCTCGCGCAACTTACCCGCGTGGCATATTGTCGTCGGGATCTGCCCCCAAAATGGCAGTCGTAAGGTCCTGCTAATTCATGAAATTAGGACACGAGAGATTCTTACTCACTAGAAAAATGGACATACCGTTGACTTGTATTCTTTAATGTGTTTCACTTACACTTGAGCACGTGTTGCTAGAGTTTCCTAATGGCTCGCGCCCCCCTTCTTACTCTTGAACGGTCGCCCTCGCCCCCTCTGTCTCTCCTGCCGACAGAGCTTTCCCGCCCCCCCCTTCTAACTATAACCCCCCTAAAAACTATGTGCACTCGGCGCACTTGGTGCAAGGGGCTTCGATTGTTCAGAGGGTCGAGCTCTGTCCACGGACGCTTGAATGTCCCCAGGAATGAACTATCAGACCGCCGGTGATAAATTTATTTTTATTTATAGTATTTTCGATTGAGCTGTCTGGTGTGCTTTGTAATGTAAGAAGAAAGGTGGATTTCGCGTCGAATTGCTACATTTGAGATAGCAGTGAAAAAATGCACAATAAATCTAGTGATAAAATGAAGTATTTTTGATAGTTTTGTACTTCAATTTCTTAATTAAATACTGCAATTTCAAAAACATTCCTAAAGATTAAAAATAATCTACCCCCTTCATTTCGTCACTACAAACTTTCAATCCACCGTCGCAATAAATTCCAAACGCAACGTAGTCTAATCGCCGCCTAATCCAAGCTTTCCCCGCGACGGCCCGCAGATTCTGCTGTCGCTGTTCTCGGCGCTGGGCGGCGCTGCCTCGCTGCTGCTGCTGCTCGTCCCGGTGGGCCGCGTGATCGTCCAGTTCCCGCAGGATGTCGTCCTCGGGGCGAGCTGCCTCGACGGCGCCGATCTCGTCTACAGCATGAGCCAGAACCATCCCTGCGACACTCTCGCGGACACCAGGATCGACGCGACGCTGCGGAGCTGCGGGTCAGTTCCACGGAGCTTTGCGTCTTTGTTTGTCCCTCTTGGGTCGACGGGCGATTCAGTTCATTTCAGTTGAAACATACAAGATTTTATTTTAATACACTGAGAAAAAAGTTTTGTAAAAATTACCATACTGCCTAGTAAGGCCGCCACAGACTGTCAAAACCAAAAAATTACCATATTTTATAGGAAAATTTACCAAACAGAATAGTAAAATTTCTTACATTTATAGGAAAATTTACTAAACAGTATAGTAAAATTTCTTATAAAATATCGTAAATTTTTGGGTTTTGATAGTCTGTGGTGGCTTTACTAGCCAGTATGGCAATTTTTACAAGATTATTTGTAATTTTTATTATATTTCTTCTCTCAGTGTAGTAAAAATTCGGCTTCGAAATACGAATCAATCATTTCGAATCGTAATTCGGACGCTGCATTGCTGCTCGCGATAATTTTCTGGACTGCGTTCATTTTACGTTCGCCTGCAAAAGAAATCAGTCGAAAAGTCTAAATAAACCACGAGCGCCTTCTCGGAACGAAAATTTCAGGTACGCGTGTCCGGTGACGACGGCGAACCAGACCGAGCTGCAGGCGATGCTGATGTCGCGGGCCTACACGCTGAACATCGACTTGCCGCGGACCTCTCAATCCGCGAGCCACGACTTCACGATCTCGGAGAGCGACATGCCCGAGGTAATGCGGGGAGCCTCGCGCGCCTCCGGTCGATCGATCCGCGGTTATTTCACCCTTCTTCGTCTCTCTTTAGATAATGAAGTTCCCCGTAGACGCCAGGGAGAATCGGAACCTGAAGAACGTCGAGTTCTTCAACATCGCCATCAGGCAGATTTCGAAGCACGTGCTCTACTTCCCGACGCAGAATATGCAGTTTTTCGGGTTCAACTGCAGCTCCGAGACCGGGGACAACGGCACCTTCGCCGCCTGCGGATTCGACGCGCTGCTGGCTCAGGTGAGGGGAAAATGGACTGTTTGTATATCCAGGTTACGTAAATACTGATTGACGAACGATTCGCCTCGACAAACAATCATACCAAGTCGAAAAGCTTGCCTTTCTGTCGAAGCTTTATTATGCTTTTAAAGAAGAACTAAACGTCAAGGTAGTTTTTCTTTCACACATTCAATAATTCGCTGCTCGCTTCTGCCGCAGATAAACGACAATCCGCCGACCTTCAAATCCGCGGTGAAAGCCCTGCAGCTCGCGGAGGAGGACACCGCGGAGAGTCGGCGCCGCTTCCTGGCGACGAGCGTCGACTGGCCGGGCCTGGGCAACCTGTCCTCGAGGTGCGCCGCCTGGGACGTCGACGCCGAGCGGGTGACGGTGTCGGTCGACGTGTCGAACGGCACCGACGACGGCGCGCGCACCGACACCGGGACCTGCAGCCGGATGTGCGTCCTCACCGCGCCCAGGAAGGACATCTGCGGCAACGCCAAGATGCAGATCGAGTACAACATCAGGGTGACCTTCTGGGCTTACCTCGTGATAAGGGTGTTCATCGGTGAGTGGACCGATGTCGACGACGTCGGAGATCGGGGTCGTTCGCCAGAAGGAGATAAGGCTGCGTTGCGGTTTTTTTTAGACGGACGCGGCGTTGTTATGCTTTATTAACTTTTCAGTTCCGTTACTGAAGTTTTACTTTGTCGATTCGACACGGATTGGACATTACGGATACATATATTCCAAAAGATAACAAAAAAGCTCTTAAAATTTAGAAAAGCTTATGATTTTTTAAAGTCGGCGATCAAATTTCTACCCAGTGAGAAATTCGCAACGGACCTCCTCAAAATACCCCTCCCCCCCAAAAAAAAAAAAATAGCAACACGCCCCAAGCCCGTTTCCCCCCCGATAACAAGACACTGCATTCTCGCAGGAATGATCAGCGGCACTGCCTTCGCCATGTTCGAGGGCGCGGTGATCGCGATCCTGCGCGAGCAGAAGGCCGACTACGGTCTGCAGAGAATCTACGGCAGCATCGGCGGCATGATCTCCTCGCCCCTGTCCGGCCTGCTGATCGATTACGCCAGCGGCAACAAAGGATACGCCGACTTCAGGTAGGCAGGCTCTCGGACGCTTTTTATTCGAGCCTTCCGCGAGAGAGGGCGTCTTTTACATTTTGGAGAGGGCACGGCGACGGAGATTTCCCGAGTCCGTCGGGCGGAGTGTAAATTTTGAGATCCTCGCATGTTTTCAGGCCGGCGTTTTATCTGTACGCGACGCTGAAGATCTTCTCCGGCGTGCTGATGCTGATGATCAACCTGGAGTTCAAAGCGCCCGCCTCGAACGTCATCAGCGACGTCGTCTCGGTGCTGACGAACGTCGAGGTCGTGGCTCTGCTCACTGCCTGCTTCGTCTTAGGTATGCGCAGCTTTACATTTCGCGCACGTACATTGTTTCGTAGAATTATTCGCGCGCGAAGATGGGAGAAAAGGATACGGGGGAGCTTCCACTTACCGACCTTGAAAAGAGCAATTAAATCGAGCTCGCCGACGAAGGTAAAAGCACCAAAGAGAGAAGCCCGCGCCTCCAGGATGCAATGGTCTCGCGACGGCGAGCCCCGCGAACGGCGCAACCGGGCGCGCGACGCTCCGCGCTCTCTCGCGACGGCCTTCCGGCGCTCTGCGCTCGCGTCGAGGCGAGGCGACGCGGCGCGCGAGTGGGACCGTGGCTCGTAATTAGACGCGTTAGCCGCGATTCTGTCTTAATTCGAGCACGTGATCGGGCAACGCGGGAATTAGAGCGATTTGGTGGTTTTTCGCCGACTCGCGTGTAATGGATTATTAAGCAATGTCTTGTCCTTTATTCGTAGTTAAACGCTGAGAAGGGCTTTTCTCGAATCGTTCCAAACGGCTTTTGGAAATCAAATGCCTTGCTTTGTATGCTTGAGTGCTCGGATGCCCGGAGCAATGCTTCTAATATAGGGGGTGAGAGTAGTCAGACAAGACATTGTTATTGCGAGACGGCGCGGCGCTGAACGAGAATCGTTCTTTGTGCTAAAATTTATTGTACGGTTAGTAAAGAAAAAGACAGAAAATTTTAGTACAAAGTAATCATTATCATCCCGAATCAAAGACTTGTCCACGAACAACCAAAGACTTAACGATCAATCCATCATTCCTCAAAGTCTCTAAAAACCGACTCGACCTTCTAAAAGCGCACCACGCACGCAAAGCAAGAAAGCATTCTCAACTTCGGCAGCTCCTCTCGCCGGAAACGAAAGCAGCGGCTCCGCCCGCGACGAAATTGATCTTCCGCCGCCGGGGGAACGGGAATCGCTCGCTCGAGGAGCCGGCGCGCGCCCGCGGCGACTCGGAAAAACGCCTCCTCGCCGCGCTCGCGCGAATGTCAATGCCGCGCGCGCAAAGTCGTCCGGAAGAGCATCGCTTGCTGCTTTACGTAACTTCCGGCGCGAGCTGCATCTCTGCGGGCAGACGTTAGCTAACCGCTTTTCGCGGTTACTCGATGCGCCTCGTTTCGCTCGGGCTTTGAAAAGTCCGGTGGGAAATTGGCTTTGAAAACTGCAGTAGATTTTCGAAGCTTGTGGAAGTGCGGCTGATTGCTGCGATTCTACTGTTGAAGGATTATTATTTTGTTTAAAAAATACTTTAGAACTGCGAAAAATAAGTAAGCAATTACAATTTCCATGATGGGAAGGAATACTTATATTCAGACTGATGTTTTTGAATTATGAACAAATTAACCACCAAGTCGACAATTACTTGTCTGTATTATTGAAAAAATATTTTGTAATCGATTCTATAAAAATTTTGAATTTACAAGTAGAAGAAAAAAACCGTTAACATCGGAATTTTTTAAAGTAATACTTTAATTTTAGTACCGCAATTAAAATACAAAGAATTTCGTTAGACTTTAAAATTGCCAATTAATCTAATGTATTTATGCAATTTGAAAATCATTACATAAAAGATAATGTATATTTGCAGAAAAAAAAATTGTTGCAAGTTAATTTAGTAAAAAGCTCTTGAAAGAACGCATTACAGCCTCCAATTGCGTTTTTAGTAGCTGTACTCATGTGAGTTTTTTCGCGATCTTGGGTAATTGTCTTGTCCGTTTTAATTAGATCTGTTTCCATTTTACGTAAAGCTACCATTAAAAAAAAAAGATACGAAACTCGAAATCCTCCAAAGCTTTAAAACGTCCGCGAACCGATAATAGTACATTACGCAACAAGTGCGCAAAATAGGTGCTTCCCACACGAGTCGGGTTTGTCGCCCGAGCGCAGCGA
>JAWWEM010028073.1:0-17315 GCA_035582935.1 Ormyrus thymus | reverse complement strand
GAGGTGCCATAGGAGAAAGTTTCTTTAGAAAATCAAACGCCGATAATATTTGAAGAACTTGCCCGTCGGATTCATCGTCTTGTGCCTTAAGTAGTACGACAATCAAGTACGCATCACGTAGACTAAAAAACCGTCGATCGACTAAAAAGCTATCGATGTTTGTCGTTATAGAATTTATAGTAACGGACGGTATGGTTTGAAGTAAATTTTGTAGAACTCTTTTATCGCTGAATTCACTGTACGTTTCTGCATTACTGAAAATTATCAGTTGATAAGGCTTTATTTGATTGAGAATTTTCTGTAGCGGTAGTTTTTGTTGTACAATTTCTCTTCCGTTCGCAGTACTTTTGTGAATGTTTCTGATAGTTACAAAAAGAAAGTAAAGCAATAATAAAGTAACATTAAAAGTTTTAAAATATTTCATTCTAAGAAGTTTAAGTAAACTATTTTTTTGTTAAGAATTCCTTAAAGTTTTGTAGACAGGCAGAAAAAACGCAAAGCAACTGTTTTATTTGAAAGCACAAAATCGACTATTTCTCAAATTGTTCGTTTGCACTTTAAGTTAAATAGAAAAATCAATAAAAGCGCCGATAAAAACATTTTAAAAATATATCTGACTAAGGTTCATAATTATTCACCTGCGTATGTTCTCGTGCACATACGTCCAAAGTCCGGAAAAATCTCACCTCCTCCGCCGAGAGCCTGAAAATCGAGCGGGAAGATTTTAATCGCAGATGAATCCCACGACAATCGTAGCCGGATTCCCCCTGGCGAACGATCCCGGAAACTAATATCCCCCGTCCCGCTCGGCAATCAGCGGGTCCGCTCATCAAAATGCGCGCGATTCCGCGAGAGCCATCAGGCCCGACTTCGTCCGCAGAAATGAATTCCCGCCGGGCGGCTTTTGTGCGGCTCGAAAAAGTATAGGCGACTCCTCGTCCCCTCGTTGTCTCCTTGCCGCTGATCAAAGAAACTAATCTGCGCGGCTCGTCGGCCGCTAATCAAGATACACCGGCCTTTATCAGCGGCTCTCTGTTTTTTTCCTTTTTCTTTCAGCGTCCGTGGAGACGCGTCCTGCTTTGATGAGGCGCGTAATTGGGTTCGCCGAGAGGCTGGAGAAGCTTACGGTTTTTCTAGGAGGGAGCACTGCGCCGAATTTGAATTTTTTCAAATTTTCAGAACAGCTCCGGTATTGTCCTTGTTCTGTTTCGATAAATTTTGGAAAAATAACCGCTGCATGTTTGCATTTATCAATGCGTAAGTAGATTAATGACGAGTCCGGACAGACATCAGCATGTATATAGATATACTTACATCGTTTTCATAGTCATGTATTTTATTTTCATGTAGGTAAACATTATTTTTTATTTATTTTCTTTTTTAATAATTAGGTTTAACGTGAATAGCATTAAACTTAAAAGTGCCGCGCCTTTTATCCCAGGGGGCTTATTCTGTAAGTTTAACGCACGTTATATTTACAATATCGATACTAAATATAGATATACAAACCCATGTAAATGACAACAGAAAGCGCACGATAACTTCATTTATCGCGCGCGATAAGCTTACAGAATAAACCCCCAGTTATATTTCCAAATCTAAGCTTTAACAGTCGACAGCTGACAATCGCCCGTCAATATCGAGAAAATGCACACATCTCGCCTGCCAGTCTTGATGCCCCGTCGAATTCCTACCCAGCAGCTGCAACAACCCGTCGATCGCGCTAATTCTCATAACCACCTTTAAGACACCGTCGCCCCGCCATACCTCTCAAGCGCCTCCAAATTGGATCTTCCATCCGCGAGCGTCTCGTGATCGCTGCTCAACGTCGCCCCGCCTCCAGGCGCCCGCTTTAACGGCCGCACTAAATCAGCCGCGAAAAATGCTCGCCGCGCGGAGGCCGGAGCACAAGCGCGGCCGTGTCCCCCAGTCGGATCAAGCTCGCCCGAAAGCTCGGCGCGGCGGCGGGCCGCTTTATTACGGGCGACGCGCATCAAACGCGCGCGCGAGCCCCGCGAGCTCCTTCGTCGCGCTCGTTAAATGTATGTGCGCGAATCCCTGCCCTCCTCCCCCCCCCCCTCCCTCTTGCCCACGTATCCGGCCTCATTAAAAGGAGCGAGCGAGAAGCGGGGAGAAATTCGAGCTGCGGCTCCCGCGTCGTCCTCGAAAAAGTGGATTAGGCGCGGGCGGAAATTCGCGCGAACGTCGGCAGTTGAGTCCGCGAAAAAAGGGAAAGTATGTGTATGTGTATATATATATATATATGTACGTAAAACCCGCGATCGAGATAAAAATTCTGCGAGCTTAGCTGGCCCGGGCTTTCTTCTTGCGAAGAGATAGCTTGCCAAGTGAGTTTTTAGCGGTGACTTTCGCTCTCTCTCTCTCTCTCTCCTCCCTTCCCTCCCGCCCCTCCCGAGGCCGACACGTTTCGAGGGCGGATGCAAGGAGAGAGAGAGAGAGAGAGAGAGAGAGGAGAGAGCGGCTTACTGCTGTTTACTGGGTGAGAGACGTCGGGACAATGAGGGGAAGATGCCGCTGAAGGGGGCCGTCTGATGGGTGGAAATGCACGGTTTGATGTGCTGGAATGCTGTTGTTGCTGGATGGTTGATGCTTTCATGCTTTTGCGTGATTGCTATTAATTATTATTGCTGTTGCGAATTTGGTGGTTTATGGTTAGAGGAAAAAGTCGCCTGGCATGGCTGTTGTAATTTTCGCTGCAGAATAACTTTAACAAAATCTACGTAGTAAGTAAATTTCATGGACACTTATTGTTTTTTTCAATGAAAAGGCGTCTAATTTTTGCGTTTCAGTCGCACATTTCACATTTCAACAATGCAATTTGTAAATATTAACATTTGCTCTGATTAAACAATAAAGGAAACGTTAAACGTGTTTTTAAGTAAAAATTAGATGTAGAGACGATGAAAGTAAACATTTTCTACCGCTAAACCGAGTATGAAACTTTATCGTTATTTTTATGGAATAGTTTTATTCGGGAGAGCAGAAGTTTATTTTACGATTCTTTTTGATAAAGCTAAAATTAAAGCTTCGCTTCATATTATACAATAATCTCTATAAAAAAATTCTCTGACCGAAAGTGTTAAATATATAAATACTAGAATTGAAAAAGTACAAGCTTTAAATATTTTTTTCTGAAAGCAAAAAAGTTCTTTTGATGTTATTTATTTACGTCATATATTTTATATATAATACTGTTGCATCTCTTTGCATTACCATATAGTAACGCAAATATTATAATTTTTATGATACAAAACACTCAACTCTTTTTACAACAGAAGTCCTTTTCCAAGTATGTTTTTATATGTACATAAAAGTTCAGAATTTCCCTTTAGTTAAAAATATATTAAACATCATCCTCTATACAATTACAACTTTCCAATTATTCTTGCGCAAGCAATAATTAATTGCACTGACTACGAATCAAATTAAATTAATTAAAATTAGCGCAATTTCTCTTCTTTGAATCACGTAAGAAGTCGCGCTGGTTGATAAAACTTAATTGCTTCAGTTGATATAACTTAATTACTATGTAAAATAAGTCGGCCCTTAACGAGACGCCAGTAACGATTTAAAAAAAATCACCTTGCTTACAACTCCCCCATCATCGCGAGATTTATTAACAACTCGTAATCGTAAATTCGAAACTATAGGCTCACATAAATTACACGTCCCGCGTCATCGTAAAAATCGTCCAAGCTGCAACCCGACTCTCGACTCTGCAACAAATTGCCCAGTGGATCCAACGGCGTCTTAATTAAGAGCACGATATTCCGGGACGAATCCCCCGAAGAAGCTGTCGGTCGTTATGCCCGGAGCCGCGTCGATTCGGCGAAAGAATGAGACGACTATCCGGCACGCGCGGTGGGTAAAAAGCACGGAAGTAAGTTTCGAAGCTCGTTACTTACGCGTCAGGCTGCAAGGATTGATGCGCGCTCAATCGACCTTGCGGATCGAGTTTTGCGGAGGTTTTAGGAATTTATCGAAAATGACGGACGCTCGGGGGGTTTTTTTTTTTTCGGGGGAGGTGTTGAGGAGATAGTTTAATTAGGTGGATAAGTAGGGTTGTAGGTTTTGGCGAAGTGCTTGGGGATTTATAGGAAGCAATGAGAAGGGATGCTCGTGCTTTTTTTGAAGGAGGTATCAAAAATAACGTTTTTAATCTGGAAAACAATTACTGTTGAAAGGGTTTTAGTATAGTTTTGTAGTAAAAAATTTAATTATATATTTTCGGTGTATTTAATAAATAAATTAAACTGTTTTTGTAGTCCGCTTTGCCTTTTTCAAAATGCTGAAATTGTAGCTCGCACTGCGAACGTTAAACACTAATTTTTCACAAAAAGTATTCCTAAAATGTGTATATATAAAAAAATTGTTATTATTTTAAGACTTGGCTTAAAAATTAAAGTTTGCATAGTTTTAAAACAAATCGATTTGCTGGTTCAATGCTATCATATGCTTGCTTATTAAGGTTAAAAAAACCCTTTTCCCAGCATAACATGCTTTTAGCGAGAATAGAAAAACAGATAAAAAAAAAAACATAAAAACATTTTAAATAAAGCTTTATCCCGCCAAGAAAATAAAAGTGACGATCCACTTTCTAAATCCCACCGAAAGATTTTACAAAAAAAAAAAAAAAAAAACACTCAAGCACCCCATTTTCACCCACCAATTAAATCTCCCCCTTACAAACAACTCTCGCTGCCGATCTCAATCGTAAAACAAGGAATCAGAAGCTCGCAAAGGCGCGCCCGAGCCAGTATTTTATCAAAATTCCCAAGCTCCAGTAACCGAATTCCGCCCTTTTCCGAACCCGACTCACCCCGTGACCCCTTTTGCGCGCTCCTCCCCTCCCCCCCCCCCATCCTGTCCGCCAAGTCGGGTCGCTTTTCTTTCATCGATATCCTTGCCTTTATATAGCATACATGCAGCGCACTTATCTCGCAACTCGCGTGCGCTAATCGTGCGTTAACGAGCGCATCGCGCATCGATCGGAGGAGAGCCGCGCGGCCAATGTGCATATATATATATATATATATAAAGCGAGTTTACCGATAATCGAGGAGAGCGGAAAGGGCAGCAGCTTTTACGGTCGGCCGTCGTAAAAGCCGAGGAGCTAATTTTGAAAAGAAGTTTCGTAATGGCTATTTTCCGGGAAGAACAATAAAAAGTGCTGCTGCCCCCCCCCCTCCTTCCCCGCCCGACTTGAAACGATGTGCGGCACTTTATAACTGCGAAATTAAAGAGGAGCCGTTGTACGGTTACGCAAGCAATAAAAGTACGCTTTGTGTAAATATGGTAGCTTTAATCGAGATTACTTCGTAAGTGGAGTTGATTAATTGATATTCTTTTTTCGTCATTAGTTTAAAATAAGTCTTTGATTGTACGGAGCTACGAATTTCAATTGAAATGAGGGCAGCACTTCGTCGCGTCGGTATCGAATTGAAATTTGCTTCTTGTCAATGTTATAACAAGTCGGTGCGTATTTCATTCGTTTCTCCGCTGATAAAAATCTACGCATTCCCATCCCCGAATAGTCAAAACCCCGCGGCGAAAATCTCCAGCCTCCCTTTTCCTCTCGACTTGCCGCGCCGCTCAACCCCCTCCGTCAGAATTAATTCCGCCGCTCGCAATCACAGCGCTCTAATTCAATCCTTCCCTCCTCGGCCCCGCTCGTCTTCCTCGGCGCGAAACGCACCGACTTCCTTAAAAGCATCCGACAAAACTCGCCTATTCGAATCGATAAATAAACGGAGGACAAAGCTATAGGGACTCGAGCAATTAACCGGCGGGGGGCGGAGAGATCGGGTTCCCGGCTGATTTTTAGCGGCGTCGGTCTTTGATTTTATCTGCATCGATAGGCAGACGACGACGCCGTATTTTCTCGCTGGCGGCGTCTTTCTCTCTCCGTGTGTGTGCGTGCGTGCGCGTTTTGCTCTCTCTCTCTCTCTCTTCTCCTACCCTCTGCAGCTGCTGCTGCTGCTGCTGCTGCTTTTTCAACCCCCGAAGCGCTCCGCGCGCCGCCGTTTGCTTGCCGCCTCCGCCTGTTTCGCCCCCTCCCCCCCCCCCCTCCATGCGGCAGACGGAGGACAGGATCGGAACGAAAGCTCGAATCGCCCCGCTATCTGCGGTTGCGGGGGCGAGTTTTTGCGACGCGGCTCTTCGCCGGACGCTTTTTTCGGAATCGCGGAATTGTCGGGAGGGCCGGTGATGTTTGGGATATGGTACTTTTGTAAGGAGGGGGAGGACAAGCGGGATGAGTGAATTGGAAATGATAACGGTATTTAACTCTTAACTTTCCTGTGTGAATTGTAGTACTCTTTTGTACCATTAATAAAAGTCACCACTATACTTTTGATTTTCAGATTATTAATCCATTGGATCAGATCATTTTTTATATTATCGTAAGGTGTATATTTTGACTTTTGACGAAAAGGTAACTTAATAAAAGAAATGTAAATCAGTAACAAAAAAGTCTTAAGAAAAAGACACGAACTAAACAGTTTTTGTTATTAATACTCTGGTAGCAATTTTCCGATGATATATCGCTAGAATCTAGGTAGATTTTAGCAGTCTAGCTAGATTACATTAATAAATTCTCGCTAGATTCCCATACGAATTTTCTTACAAGGAACATGAATTCTACCGATAATATCGGTGGAGCCGGACTATAATAAGTATTAATAATTTTTTTAAATTGCCTGAAATAAGTTTATTGAACAATTATTATACATATATTTATATATTTCATACTTTTAATTTAATAAAAAATTAAGAATTAAATAATTTAATTTGACATCGCAATGCATGCGCAAAGGCTCTGTTATACTCTACCGATATTTATACTAGAATTCTTGCTTACAGTTCTAGTTCGATTCTATCTAGCGGATCCATCGAGGATCTAGACTTCCAGCTAGATCTTATCGGAAACTTGCTACCAGAGTTTTACAAAATTTCATTCAAATTGTGAAATTAATTTATCTCATTAAACGTAGTATTTGAATAGTATTAATTTCAACACTCTCTTGGAATTACAAAGTGTACATTCAGACTGAAACAACGATTGATGCGAAAATTCGCACTGCTGGAATGTATTAGTGCATTACAAAATTTAATTTAATTTAATGGACTGTAATGGTAATTATTGAAAATTTTTCATTCGGCTTTCTCACTAATATTTTCATAGTTCAATCTTCAGATTTATTTAAAGTTCAATTACTTTAGTTTGCAAGCTGTCCGTTATGGATTCATACATCACGATTCCAAAAGAGTGCAATTTTGATTCCACCTCTGATTGTCAAATTCAAAACAATAGCCTCAATTGAAATATTCGACACGAATATTTTGAAATTTTTTTGCAAAATTTAATATGTTATAAAATATTTTAAAAGCCTGATATAGATTAACAAAACCTACATTCGTGCGTTTAAATTTACAGCTGAGGCGCCGTCCCATTCAAAAGATTATACAGAATGACGTAGCCACATCCTTCTTCAAATCGCGAATATCGATCAATATTCCACAACAATTAGCATTATCGCACTCAAGACAAAAAGCAAAACAGTCCGTATCCACTTTTGCGACCGTTCCGCCTCGCCGGTAAAAGCCGCACCGAGAGAAGCCCTTCCGCGCGCGCGGCTAAAAAATTAAAGCGCCATTTAGCCGGGCCGAAGCACACTTTATTTGCCTTTGGTCGCTCGCGGCCCGAAAGTGTCTGCCGATGCATAATTCCCTTTCATTCCGTATACTTCGCTCGACTCGGCGGATGCGCCCCCCCCCCTCGCCCCCCGAAGAAGACGCGCTCCTGGAATCGAGGTTAATTCGCTGTCTGAACTTTCGCGATGACCTCAAATTGATGCAGATTGCAGTACCCCGCTAAGTTAGTATTAAGGAATTTCGGGTGATATTGATAATTAAGGATGGGGGGCAGGGTAATGCGTTTCACTCTTTGTCCCGCAGTCGAAATTCTCGCGGTGCGGGATTCTGCTTATACGGTGTGTGCCGCTGTTATTTTACAAAATTTTCCGCGCGAATTTCCGGGATAATTAAGGCGCGTTCAATTCTGTATTATTTACTTGTATTATGTAAGTGAGCTTCACCTATTTTTTAACTAAGATAATTAAAGCAGGGAGGATCTTGATGAAATTGCCGTTAGTGGGTGATTTCGTTCGGCGATTGAAATTCCCGTTGAATGATTCAAATCTGCATTCACGCCCGTTTGTACCATTAAAAATGAAATAACACGAAATGCAGAAGTATCAGTGCCGCAAACTTTTCCGATCTGAGAGTAATGAGCGCTCTAAAAAATTTAAAGGAACACTGATATCCTTTAAAACAGTTCGATTAGCCAGTCTCAGGTAATAAAATATGTTTTGCACTCGAGCTAAATTTTTGGACGTTAATTCCTCCGCCGGAGTTCTATTTAAAGTGCCGAGTTGACAAATACAAAATGAGAACTTTTGGACTTTCATTAAAAGGCCTGAAAACTACATTATTCAAAAGTTTCTTTCGCGTTCCATTATGCGCTAAAATCTCTTAAAGCATAATTCCCCCGCTAAGAGATTAACGTGAGTAATCGCCCTGTGGAGTTTACCATCTGATTATTTTCGTAACTGTGTGCGCGATACTCTTTTTCGTTAAAGTTCATACCGACGCGAAACTTGCACTTTTCAGATTAATTCGAAAATTCGCGCGAAGAGCCTTTTCAGAGGAACTGTCGGAATTACTGATATTTCAATTATTTCGCGTCCTTTAATTGGAAGAACAATTATTAAAAGGAAGCTAATTGAAATTTCTGTAAAAGTTTCTGCCTCGGTGATCGTTTAAAATTTATATCAAAAGATTCGCATTTCAAAAAATTCTTAACCTCCCTATTGTTTTCTTTTTTATTCCTTCCAGCAATTTTGTAATTGAATTACAGCGGTAGTTCTTAATTAAATTGAAACTCGAGAGGAACGCCGCGAGAATTCGTGTTACAGGAACGTAAAACGTTATAGGCCATCCTGTCAGTAATTGCACATCATTCGTTTAATCCTGCCTTGCTACTCCCGCACTACATCTACTTACCCGACATCAGTTCCTTCCCTCGCCCCCCTCCCCCCCCCTCTTTAAACACAAGCTCGGATTAGGCACCATCCAGCAACCCCCCTCTCCAAATTTTCCACGCAAACTTTCAACATTCCGAAAAACCGATCGCCCCCAGAATCCCTCGCTTACCAAACTCCCTAAAAAGCTTTCGGTGCTGCGAGGAGCGGCGAAAAAACAAAAGGAATCGATCGCCTCCCGCGAAAAGGCATCCCTCGCCCCGTGCGATTCGCCGAAATTCAAACGTCGCCGAGCCACGGGGCGTTAATCCTGTCCCGTCCAGCCCTGCGCACCGCTCGGTGTCTTCCACGGCGCCGTCGCCGGCGGTCCGTCCGCCCCCTCCCCCCGCCGCAGCCACCGCCGCCGCCACCCACCCCGAGAGCCGCCAGCGACGACCTCTGCCGTCAGTCGGGGCGTGCGTACAGTCTCCGGCCGAGCCCTCGAGCAACTCGCCTCGTTCGCTGGCCGCCTCCGTAGTCTCTCAGCCAAGCTCTCCCCGCGAGCTGCGGAATATGCGCGCGCGGGTGCCTCCGAGGACCAGCTCGCCGGCCGCTCCGTTCTGAAAGAGGAAGAGGACGAGTGAAAGAGAGAGAGCCAGAAGCAGAGAAAGAGAGAAGGAGAGAGCAGCAGCAGTGCCGAGGAGGATGACATAACGAGCCTGCCCCCTCACCCCGGCAAGATGCACGCGCTGCAAACGGTGAGTGTCTCGCGTGTCGGGGAGAGAAAGAAAGAGAGAGAGAGAGGACGAGAGAGAGGCCCCTAAGCGCGAGCGGGGGGGGAGTTCAACTATTGACCATCGCACGCGCCGCCGTCCTTGCCGAGCGCATGGGCGCGGCTCGGCCGCGGATCCTTGTGTCACCCCGCCCTAAGCCGCGCGCGGGCTCCTGGCACCGCGCCGCGGAGAAGCTGCCGCTGCCGCCGTCGCCGCCGCTCTCTCGGCGCCGAGCGGGAAAGGACGCCGCCGCGAGAGGTTATAAAGGCCGTGCCGCCGATGGGGCGGGGATCCCCGCGGCCTGCCAGCCCGCGTCTCGGGCAGCTTCTGTTTTGTTTACTCGCCGCGACGGGGAAATCGGGCTCCCTCTCTCGCTCTCTCTCCTCGGTGCCTCGACGTGCCGCCTCGGAGCTGTCGGTGATATTTTTTCCCTTCCTTTTTCCGGCCGCTCTGTGCCTATGGCCGGGCGTACCGAACCGAGGTACTCCCCGAGCGCAGGCGGGGAAGAGAGCTCGAGCTCCGTCTTCTTGTTGGTTAAGAAGAATGCCGAGGTGCGGGACTGCGAGCGCTGAGTGAACCGTCTCCGAATCGACGGTTCGGGCGTCAATTAAACGGGGACCTCCGTTACAGAACGTCCAGCCAATTCCAATTCCTGCCGAGCTCCAAATAATCCCGGCGCACTTCTATTTACTCCCCTGGCGAAATCACGACCGCAGTCACCGTAATCACGCCACTCCGCATCGTATCTCCGCCCCCCCCCCCCCCGCCTGACCAACGAAATTCGCGGAGGACGTGAACGCAGGAATCCGCTCTACAGCGGCCGCAGTAAAACATTTCGCGGATCCCTCGCTCTCGCTCTCTCTCTCTCTCTCTCTCCGGCGGATCGCTCAATCCATCCGAACAGCCAGATCTGTGCTCGCTCTCACTTTCGTCCCCCTCCTCCGCCCTTACCCCCCTGCTGCCTCCTCCGCGAGCAGCAGCAGCAGCAACAACAACAACAATTCGCCGAGGGCGTGGCGATTGCCGATGTACATCCGTCGCCGCTTGCAAACAAATCGGGAAGGCGGTTGGGGGGGCCTTTTTCCCGAGTCTCGGGGCGTGTCGCCCGAACTCCTAATTATCGGCCAAGTTTGCGCGAGAGCTTTATCGGCGACCCTCGCCCCCCCCTCCCCTCCCCCGACTCGGGAACGCGAGAGTTTCGCCGCCCGCGAAAGAGTTGCCGCGGGGATTTTCGACGGGACTCGGGAGGGACACACGATCGCCGTTTTATGGATCGAGGGGCGAGTGAGAGAGAGAGAGAGAGAGAGAGAGTGTTCGAATTTCGGAGCCGTGCTCACGGATTAGTCGTCCGCGTGCGCCGGGCTTCCTTGCGCGGAAAGGGGCCGATTGCTTTTTTAAACGTCGTCCGCTGCGACGCCCCGGGGCCGGAAATGGATCGCCGAGCGTCGGGTAATAATTGGATTGTAAGTTTTTCAATTAAGCGCCTCCTCGATCGAGAGCGGCTCGACGGATAATGCCCCGGATTATTTATTTATCTGTTCATTTTTCCTCCGACGGGCGAATCGCCGAAAGCGGCTTTATTGATTCGGGGCGGCTATTAATCGCACGGCTGTCGGTGGGTCTACTTTTTTCGCGTTATCGGTGCATTTTTTAAAAACTGCAATCTCGCGGAGAACAGCTGACGCGATCTGCCCTCGGAGCGCCCGGTGATTTACGGCTATTGATTGGCCACGCGGACTGCGGCTAAATTTTAGCGCGTTCGAGCCACTCTCTTACGGGGGACTCGCCTCGGCGGCCTTTAATTTTCTAATGCATTCAATTTTCGCGCCGTCGGGCTAGTCGTTTAGACGGTGCGAGCGAGTCGTTGGAATTTAGATCTGAAAATTTCGCTCTCTCCCTCTCTCGCGCGTTGTACAGTTTTGCTGCGAAAATTCATTCGAATTTTCATGATTCGGCTTCAATCCTTTTCTCCCGCCGGAGAACTTACGTTTTGAAAGAATATTACACAATTTTTCCGGAGCGACGTAAACCCCCCCCCCCCCGGTAAGAAAAGTTTCACAATTTATTTATATTCCTTTTCACCGCGGCGGCGGCGACGGCGCGACTCGGCTTTCATGAAAAATCCAGGCTGCACCCCACTTAGCAATTGAGTTTGCGCTGAATTCAATTCCTTTTCGGGCTGAATAATTAAGGCGCGGCGGGAGGAGAATTAAAAATTAACTTTTCATCGTTCAGCCGCGGCCGCGCGCCCTAAGAAGAGAAACTCCCTCGCTCCGCGTGAAAGAGAAGAGGCCGGCCTTTTTCCCCGTCGATTAATAACAATCGCTTCCGTCGAGGCCGATGAACGCGAGCTTTCACCCTCCCCTCCTCCCCTCGAGAGAGGGGGGGGAGGGGGAGTGAAAGTAACGAAACTTCGATAATCGACTGTCGAGGTATATATGCGTTCTTGATCAAGCGGCCGAAAGTTGACTCGCGCGGCGGCGAGCTGGATCGACGGCCGAGGAAAGAAAGGAAAAACAATCTCTGCTCCCCGAAATTTTAATCTTATTTCCAAGTCCCCGTCCTACTTAGGGGGCCATTAGTGGGTCACGGCGAAATGGATCCCCCGCCGCCGCCCGAGCTGTAACAGCCGCTCTCCCGAAAACCGCGCTCCTCCGTGCATCCCGATACGAATTTAATAACCCGACAAAAAGGGAGGGAACACGGGCAGACAACGCAATCAGCCGACGGGCGGACGATTCGTCCGGCTTTTATTAACGATTCGATTCCGCGGTTCAACGTCCCCACACCCCTTCCCCCTCCAAAAAAAAGGGAAATCCCATCCGGTCTCTCGAGATGACAAGGGAGCAGAGGCAGAGAGAGAGAGAGAGAGAGAGAGAGGAAAAAAAGGAGCACATCAACGGGAGAGGCTTAATTTCCACGCGCACAGAGAGAGAGAGAGAGAGAGAGAGAGCGAGGCGGGAGGGAAGACCTGACCCAATAACTGCGGGAGAGAGAGGTCGCGGGCGCGCCGCCGCCGCCGCTGGCTGGGTCACCGGGTTTTGTTTTCAATTTGCGCCGTTTCGAGGGCAGCAAGACACAGCCGCCACGAAGGGTCGAGCGACGGTAAACAGAGGGACTCGATGCGCGCGCGCGTGAGAGAGAGAGAGAGAGAGAGAGAGAGAGAGGGAGGCCGGATCTCGTAAGCCGCCGCCGCTGCACTTCGAATGCAATCCGAGCCGAGCGCGATTTTGTCCCGCTTTAAGGAGCACTTCGTCGGGGAGGCCGACTGGGGATCGGATTGGCTTTCTCGCGCGGGCTCGAGAGACGGACGGTTTTAGGCTGGGGATTGGGTTATTTCAGCGGCTGAGTGTTCGCTGGACGTGCGTTTGGTTACGAGGGTGGCTTTTGGATTTTTGTCGCTGCGACTCTCGAGCGAATCTCGAGGAATGTCCGGGACGAAGTAAGAAGGATTTCAGTCGATGCCGCGCTACATTTTCATCGGGCGAAATTTCTCCGCCACGCGCCGGACGCCGAAACTTTATTAAACGTCCGAAGTCGCTGAAGCACTTTTGCGCGGCGTCGACTTGTATATTTATTTTCGTAAAGAACAGAAAAAACAATCCAATAAAATACGCGCGATGAATACGGAGAATATATACGAGCGCGGGAATGCTCTATCGGATTACTTTGAAAAGTCGGCCCCGCCGCATTTTTTACCGTGAATTACATGCAAAACTATGCTCCGCATTGGAATTCCTGAAGTTTAAACGTATTCCCCGCGCCTCCCGCCATTTTTTATTTCCAAACTCATTCCGCCCTGCTCGCCCAGGAGTACATTTACAAGTCTAAATCTAAATCTGATCGTTTTTTTGTTTTTTTTTTTTTACTTTTTCGTCGTTCCCCTTTCGATTACAAAGGCTTGCAGATTTTGTTTGCGCGCGCGTGGAAACTCATCTCTTTCGCTGAAAATAGTTTTTCATTAAATGTTGTGCGTTTTGTTATAATTTTGCTGTAACGAGGCTAAAATTGTAATACAATTAACTTAATAATAGAATCAGAATATGCCTTTATATCGAGCTCAAAAAGAAATATACTATACTGTTCAACGGCAACGGGCGAGAAGCAAAAAAAAAATATATATGTATACATATATAAAATGATCAGTTTTTCGTAAGGGATTACCTGCGTGTCAAATTCAATTAAACTTTTTCGGCCGCGCCGAGCGAATCCACGTACGGCCGACGCCAGAAGTCGACAAGTTTTTCCGCGCGGGACCTCCCGATGATATTTCGATGCGAAGATCAAATCTAAAGCCCTGGATGTGTTTTCCGATATAACCCCCCCCCACCCCCGGCCCCTCCCCCGTCCCGCCTCCCGTCGATGGCAAGTCTAGATTGCCGGAGACCGGAAGCATCCGGTTCGGCTGGATATCGAGTCACTCTGATGGAAAATAACGCGCCTCTCGCGGTTATAAAAGCGAAATTCGCCTCTTATCTGCGAAATAACGCTAATTATTCAAATGAGCCTCGAATTCTACGAAAATAAGGAGGGCGAGGGGGGGAGGGCGGCTCGGCTTTGGATTTTATTTCACTGCTGCTTTAGAGCTGCGTCCTGCGACTGAACGCCGCTCCAATTAAAGTTAATTTAAAGTTTCGAAGGGCGAGCTCGAAAGCGGCTAGTTCAAGTTTGAGCGAAAATATTGTCGGGCGTCGGTGCGCGGAAGGGCTTTGTCGGCTCGGGAATTCGTCGCTGGAAAACGAGACAAACAGGCAATTTCGCCACAATGGGCCTTTAATTTACAATTCAGCGATATATAATATTTGAAATACACTTGCCCCGAATGCAGTTGTGCGATAACTTTGGCCGCACAGTGCGCGCATTAACGAATATCCCTCGGTCGCTTGATGTAATTCGCGCGATTATGCGCTTCCGCGGTGCGCCGTAATTAAATAATGCCGCAAAAAGGGGGGGGGGCCCGTTATTGTTGCCGTTTCTTTGCGAGCTTTACGTGTCGCGCTAAGCTCTCATTAAAGTCATGCAAAAGCTCGTGCAAATTTAGAACGAGGAAAGGCGAGAGAAAAAAGGTCGCCCCAGAATTTTTCCACTCGTTGTACGTTAAAATTTAAAAAGCCCTCCGACACGAAACGGATTATAATTTTCATCGACAAGAATTTTCGACTTTTTCCGCTTTCAAAGCGTCTGCACTTCTGAGTGTCGACTTGGAGAAAGCACATAAATACATTCAAATCGAAGGGACTCTATTTCAGTTTCCCTTTCGAGGATTCGCTGTATTATTAAGATTCGGGAAGCTTCGGCGGGAATTTATCACTTTCCTAAGAAGAGCGCGGAGAAACTTCTTCCTAGAAGCGTAGGGTTATTTTTAGCCATGAGCTATTGATTATCATTAAATCATTCCACAGTACATGATAAAGTTACTGCTCTCACATTTCTTGTGCAAGTATAAAAAAAAAAAAAAAAAAAAAAAACGAGGACGAGTCTCGAACGTAAACATAATAAACTCCATTGCATTAAACTTTATTAAACATTTTTCTCGAAACTCGACTTGAAACTGGCAGAAGCTTCACGATTCCGTACGCCTTCCTTCTATCCTCCGGTTGAAATAATATTCTTATTTTACTACGAGCTCTATCGATTATCATTAAATCACTCCCCGGCGCGCTCCTTGCCGCCCATTATACCGACATCAAAGCCCGAATCCAAACGGAATAAATTTCCAAAGCAACTTTTCTCCCCTCCCCCCAAAAAAAAAAAAAAACCCTCGAGAGAAAGTTTCTCCGACCTCCGCTCCTCCCTCGGAATGCACATTATACCCTCGCACAAAGCTCACAATACAACCCTCTCGAACATCCCGAGAGCCTCGTCGAAGCCAGAGGAATCCTCGGGCGTAGCCGAGAAGCGTCCTTCCCCCCCCCCCGTCGGCTCCTCCGCAGCTGAAAATCTTTCAATTCCGCGAGCCTCTGCCGAGCCTCCCCCGAAAGGGCGCTTGTCAGGCGGAGGTGCGCCTCCGCTCCGCGAGGAGCGCCTGTCAATTTCGGGCCCCTCCGCCGCGCGCCACGTGCATTTTGTTTACGGCGGCGGCGGCGGCGACCCAGTTCAAGCGAAGGGCGTGGCTTTTTCTCGGCGCGGAGAGAGAAAGAGAGAGAGAGAGAGAGAGATGCGCGCCCGAACGCAGCCCGACTCGTTCCACTTGCGGCGCGCGCTTTTTTTCTCTCTCTCCCTGCCTCCCCCCCCACCCCCCCCCTCCGCCCGCTTCCGCTCTCTGCGGACGAGGGATTTATACTTCGGATGATTGTATATCTGCTTCGAGGCTTTGATCGCTGCCGCTGAGTTTTATGGAATTGCGGGGAGAGAGGCTGCTGCTGCTGCTGCTGCTGCATGTGATTTGGATTGCTTTTAAATTGGCATTCGCGCCGCCGACTCGGTGGCTGGATGCACTTGAAAGGGCGTTGTTTCCCTCGCTCGAGATATAGGCTCTTCGAAGCGGCCGGGGATTCCGGGAGAAGGACTTTGTCGGCCTCCGCGGAGGGATTCGAATGTTTGGAGTGCGCTTTCAGGGAGGCACGGTGCGTCGTGCGATTTTTTCGTTTAAGGGGGGGACAGCAATTTTCTTTGCTAATTGCTCGATGATCTTTTTGTATTTCCCCTCTGCGGTGTACAATTTTTTGTTTTCTTTCTTTTTTTTTTTTGGTAAAAACTGTAAAAGCACGAGAGATCATTAGGCTTCTCGACGTCTAAAATTAGCTTCATTTTGACACGATTCGTTATTCGATGCAACTTCAAAACCGTCCTCATTTCTAATTATAAACAAGATAGATTTTTGCTCTCGGGATTAACGAAATTAAACACCGCAGCTTATTAGACCAGAATTCGAGGCTAATCTTGTTTTGAAAAATAATCTTCGACTATGAAGATACAGCTCAAAATTGCTGCGGGGAAAAAGCTGCGAATGAATCATCCCGACGTTTCTCCCCCTCCCCCCCCTTCCCACGCAGTGAATTCAGGCCGGCGAGCTTGCAGTAGTCAGGCTTATCTGATTGTGGGAAACCCCGTGAAAATGGGGGGATCTCCGCCATTAAGTAGCATTTTCCCTAATCTCATAAATAATCCCGATAAGAATCGCCAGGAATCCGGGTAGCCTTTCTTAAAAATCATTATTCTCCTCCACAATGGCTGCGAACATGATATTTCGAGATAAAAGCGATTTCGGTAAAGACAATTATTGTACGATCAATAGACTGCGAGACACGTCGGGGGAGCGAATTATTATTGCTGAAACGAACGTGTTAAGATAAGTTTTTAGCTGTTAAATAAATGTAGTTTTAAGAAAGACCAAGCGAGAAATACGCTCGCAGCTACCCTGGCAGCAAGTTTCCGATATGATCTAGCTAGAAGTCTATGATTCCAGATAGATCCGCTAGATCGAATCGATCTAGAACTGTAAGAAAGAATTCTAGTATAAATATCGGTAGAATATAACAGAGCCTTTGCGCATGCATTG
>JAWWEM010028042.1:0-17318 GCA_035582935.1 Ormyrus thymus | reverse complement strand
AAAGTATTGATATTAAGTATAATGATAAAATGTATTACATTAAATATTTTAGTAAAAATTTCATTTTAGTTAAACTTGTAATAGGGATATTAATAATTGGGACTACTTTATAATTTGGGACGATCTAACCGTGAGATCAAATTCTAATTAACATTTTTAGCAATTATTAATAAAAATTGACATGATATGCGGCAAAATCATTAGGATAGGAAAAGAATTGCTTATAAGTAAAAAGATCTAAAATTGTACAGTAATTTCTCTTAAACCGGATCATCTAAAAAGGTTTTTACAATTATTTAATTTTAATCTTAATTTTATTTCAAGTGTAAGATTCATTTGCACATAATTATTTGAGTAAAACTGAAGCTTCATTCAGCATTTAAACCTCGAAATAATACGCTTTACAGTATTAAAAAAAGTAAATTTAACGATCTGCCCTCCGCGGAGGACAAATGCCTGAAAGGGTCAATCCTGAATTTCAAAGCACAAACTTTCCCTCGCCGCTCAGTTTTTGCACCTGCCTCCGCGCTCGAGTTCCGGAGGCGTCCATCTCCGTCCGCGAGGAGGAAGACGCATCATCCAGCCTTGGGGGCCCGACTGCCTGGCTAATGCATCGGGCCCCGCGCCGTTGCGCAACGCCGGAGAGCTCCGCGCGCCGTAACGATCGGATGGATCCGCGCTTGGCGCCGCTGCACGAACTGGTTTGGCGGTACGTCAGCATCGAGAGCAGGCGCGCGCGCAACTAGTTTGCGAGGTATGTATGAAGCGAGAGACGCCGGTGACCCGCGATCACGTGGGAAAATCCGCCGCGGGGTTACCCGCTGGGACTTTTGAATATAATAACCCGAGCGACGAGCGGTACCGTTTTGGTGACATTGCAGGCGCTCCAGGTGGATCGCGGGGAATTGAGGTGGCCGGCGGAGTCGACCCTATACTTACGTAAGCCGAACTTTGCGAAGAAGATGTCGGGCTCTACCTCTGCTATAAAACGAAACTCGCTCGATATTCTAAATGTATATTGTCACCGATACGAAACGAATGACCTTTTACCCGGCCTGCAAGCCGCGCGCGCAAATTTAATTGAAAAGGCGCGCATTCCGCGGCGCGGTCGTTAAAAACGTTACGCACACTCGCGCAAACAAATAAATCTAAGGGGGCGACAGATAGTCGGACTCGCGCCTTAGAAATTATAACTGTTCTAATACGCAGCGAGAAAATTGGTAATCTACGATCGTTCGCTCGCGCGCGCGTACATACGCGAAGAGGCAGCTAAGTGGTATCTATCACCTCGGCCACCGTCGTAAATCTCGGCGCGGCCAGCAGATGCAATTAACCAATAAGATAACGCGCCGGCCGCGGAACTGCTTGTCCACCGGGAGGCGCGCGCGAGAGAGAGAGGGGGAGTTCGTCGCTTATTAAAACCACCGCGGAGGAGAACTTTATTCCGAGTTATCGCTGCGTATCGGGACGAATTATGAAGTGTCGCCCGGAAATTGTCGTACTGGCCGGGAGATATCCAGCAGCTGTTTTCCAGCTGCGATTTCTCATCGCTTTCGTCGGCGCAAAAATTGCGAACTCATTATATTAGTTCTGCTTCTAGATTCGCTTGATTAAACTGAAGTAATTCGTAAAAAAGCTCTTTGAAAACTACACTCGCCTCGGTCAACCCTCCCAGCGACGATTTACCCGCCCGCGGGAGCAGAGCGCGGCGGCAAGTGACGGGAGAAATTTAACCTTTCGGATCAGCGAGAAAGTAAGCGCATCGGCACTCGGCAAAATTTTCCCGCCGAAATCCCATTACGAGCACGTCCTCTCGGAGCCCCATCGAATAGATTCTCGGCAGGTTGAGCAAGAGCGTCGGGTTGCCCAATAATTCCATGCGGAGACGTCTCCCGGTGAAATAATAACGTATATACGGAGCTCGGCGGTGCAGCCTTGGACGCTCCGCGAGTCTCTCCGCGAATAAATTATGCCAGGGCTTTAAAACGCGAGCTGCTCTGGGTAAGATCCTGGCGGCGACCGTATAAATTTCGCCGGTGGTTATGGCAATAATTACGTTCTCTAATTCATGGCGCATGAATGCAGTCGCACGACGTGTCCCCTCGTATATATACATGTATATATGTGCAAGTGAAAATCCCGGGATGCACGAGATGCGGATAGTGGTACGGTTGCACTTTTTCTCCGAGATGTAGATTATCGTTTTGATATAGTTTTATTGTCGGTGCTGAAATTTATATCTTGTTCTCTCTCTTTCTCTCTTTGTCTCCTACCGCGACGAGAACGTTTCCCTCCTTATCGATTAGCGACTATACACCACGCAGCAAATCCCAGCCAAAACCGGCAGCGCGCCGAGAGCGGCACGCGCTTAAAGCAGTCCATTAAAGCAGCCCGCGACGAAGAGCCGCTCTCTCGGAAACTAGAAAGAGGAAAGCGGGCGGCGGGTGAATAACGGGCGCGCGTCGATACGATATAAATTTAATTACCGAAGCGTTCATGCTCGAACGGCGGCTGCGGCGGCGGCGGCGGCGGCGGCGGCGAACAATCACTTTACGTGAAAGTATGAAAATAATTCCGCGCCAAGCGAGTAGTAGGTGGCGAGTGCGCGCACGTGGCTCGGTCCGTAACTGGATCGGCCGCCTATTACAATATATCGGCTGCTTTTCCTCCCGCAGCCTCGCTCTCTTTTCAGCGGCGCGTTTACTGCGCCCGACCGCCTGGGCTCGCAGCCGTTTTGACCGTTGGAGAAATTTCGCGCGGCTGGTTTATTGCGGAGCTGCCAGTGGCCGAGGCTTATTACGGCCCGCTGCAGATTGTTTTCAGATTTAGAGATTTAATTTAGCCGCGGGGCGATTATCCTCCTTCCCGATCTTTCGCTCGGAGGAAGTTGGTGTCTTGCGATAGTCGTTGCTTTCGGTCGTTTTGACTCATTAATTAGAGATGAAATCTAATTGACGCCAAGACGTAAAAATGACGCATGTAATGATGTGTTACAAAAGCTTTATTTAGAATACAAAGAGTTGTATTTCAAGCATTTTTATTAGTATTATTTTTCAATATATAAATTGGTTTATATTTTAAGAGATCAGTATTACGATAGTTGGTTATCTGCACAACCTGTAATAAGTGAAGCTGAAAAAAAATTAAATTAAGAATCATGAACTGATTCGATTGTATCTTATATTGAAATGCGTGGAGACAAAATTGCATTTACGATTAAATCTTTTAAAATTTATTTATAAACTCTTATAATGGTTTTCGGCGTCTAAAAACACAGAGTTAAACGTTTCTTACACTATACTTACTCCTATATTAGCTGCGAATGAAACGTTAATCTAACGAAATAAAAGTTTTCTCCTAAAAAGCACTTAGCCGCGCAACAAAGTAACAAATAAACTTCCACAAAATCAGCAGCAGAAACCGGCGAAACTCAAGCTAATCAGCCTAAAACATCAACACGAGAGATACTTTTCACCTCCCCTGAAACTCGGGCGATAAGCCCGCCCGGAGTAAAAAGCCGCCTCAGCCGGATACGAGAATCGACAAGTAAGAAAAAGAAAAAAGAAAAAGCGCAAGACAATCGTAAATGCCGGCACGCACACCGATCGAGCCCGCCTGCAGGTAAGTACGATTCGTTGTCGGGGCATTTTTCCTCGCCGGGGATTAATATTGGCTCCGCGGAGCGATACGTGTCAAATTACGAATACGCCCGGCCGCAAAAGGAGGTCGACCCGCCGGCTTTTCCCGCAAAGTGAATAATCGCCCGTTTTAATGGATCGTGTCAAACCGAGGGCGCCGCGATCGGCGGAAAATCGGCCGCGAACGATATACATATAATTGAATAAATT
This sequence comes from Ormyrus thymus, assembly GCA_035582935.1. Taxonomy (NCBI): domain Eukaryota; kingdom Metazoa; phylum Arthropoda; class Insecta; order Hymenoptera; family Ormyridae; genus Ormyrus; species Ormyrus thymus. The sequence goes on along the minus strand of JAWWEM010028042.1, from coordinate 13,470 downwards.
ACACGAACGTAAATCTGTGTGCGCCGGAGTGAGATCTGGGTCTCTTCTGGGCTGCAGGTTGCAGCGCGGCTATTGTTAATACAATGCCGAGGCGAAATTGCGGGGAATAAAAGCAGGTGTTACTCGAGAACGATCGATCGGCCGATTTTCCGCCCCGGCTAAATTAATTTGAAGATAAAGTCGGAAGAATGAATTTCGCGTGGGTACGAACGTTTCTTTCGAAACGCTTAATGATATATCGCACGTAATACTCGAGAAAGTTACTTAATCTAAAAAAGCGCGGCGCGCGAGAGCTAAAATTTCATTAGGGTTATGATCCTAATTTGAAATTCTAATGCGCGATAAGCCCCGGAAACTAGTCCTCGATTTTTCCTCGGCAAAACCCCGGGGGGAAAAGAAACGCGGCTGTTTACAGGGAGGAGGCCGATAAGGGAGAGATACGGGGAATCAACCTGCTTGTGTCGGCAGATCGGAATCGGCCCGCGGCGAGACACGCATTTCTCGCTTATCAGCCGCGACTCTCGCGCAGAGCCGAGAGATAAAGCCTCTTCCACTTTAAGGTATACGAGCGCATTCCTGCGGTTTATATGCGTTTCTAGCCCCGTTTTATGAGAAGAGAAGCGGAAAGCTCGACGCCGTTAAAAATCCGTCCGAAGGCAGCTCTTAATAAAGTTTTTTCGTCCGTTCCCGAAAATCTCTAATAATTTCCGGCGCCCGAACCCTCGATGCGCCGGCCTATAATCTCCGGTGACATAACCAGCCGACCCACCTGCCCGAAATCCCGAATCCTCCTCCTCCTCCAGAGAAGAAAAGAAAAGAAGAGAACGCCGGCCGCCTCATCCTGGCGAGTGAAAGCGCGATTTCTAAAGTCCGTCGCCTACGCGAGATCTGATTTACATGCGTTATAATCATTGTCGGCGCGGCGCTCTCACACACACGTAACCCCGGGGATCGGCGGCGGCTCCGCCCGGCGCGACTCTCGCGATCGTGATCCGCGGCGACCAGATAGCGATCGGCCCTGTGTCTCGCGTCGCGTGCAGCGGCGCGGCTCTCGTCGGCGCGCGTACACACCGCGTTCGTATAAATCAATTAAGCGCCCCGGCGGAGAAGGCGACGATTGGCTAATTGAGCGCGTCCGGCCTGTGCGCCGCAGTCATGATTCGGGCTCTCGGCGTACTTTTCAGCTGGGAGCCTGGCTGGGTGCTAAGGCGTTAATTGTGTTTCGGCCAAATGAGGCGGAAGGCGGGGTAGGGATATGCTGTTGTGTCGCAACCCGGTCTAATAGAGAGATAGAGGTTGGTAAAAATCTTTTGACACGTCGTAAACTTTTCTCGCCTGTTTTCTATTATAGGCTAAAATTATTTATGCAATACCGGCCGCAGTGTAAATGTTGTTGGAGAGTGAAAAATAGGATAAAATAACGCTGGCCTATTTTGTCTTTCATTATCGGAAAATGTATAGGCAAGACTACTCATTACCATGCTATTAGGGTCTTGATCGATATTTATTTAAAAAAAACACTGTAATAATTAGCAAACTTTAGGAATCGCGGCTTTACTAAATAGTTGCTCATTATAATTCATTTAATTCTTACTAAAGAAAGCTCGTTCTCAAATAGTATGTATTTTTACACTAAGCAAACTGCAGCGAATTTCCATTCATTCGCCAAGAAATGAACACGTTATCCGCTGACAAAACCCTTGATTTCCTACGGTTATCTGAAAAAGGCCCAGCCTTCCCGCCGCACGGCAGTCGGTGCAAAAATGGCCTAAAAGACGACGGCTCATCACCGCGAGGGGAAAAAAGTCGTGGCCGGCATCAGCTGGGGCCGTCAAAGTGTTGGGCAACGCGGCGCAGTGCTATTTCTCCCCCGGCGGTCGGGGCGTTATTGATGTTCGACTTTCGCCGCGAGCGGCGCGGGTCTCTCTCTCTCTCTCTCCCGCGAGGCTCATTGTGCGCGAAGTGCGAAAGTCTCATTAACAGACGGATAACCGCGAGAGAGTCGCGCGTACGTATATAGCGTCGCTGACGAAAGAGTCGCTGGCGGGCCGCCCGCCGAGAGGATCCCGCAGTCGAGAGCGCGGCTAGTTAAGCCTGCATTCATCAATCATAGGAGCGGGATACGTAGCGAGCTATTTAACTGGCTAAGGTGTCGGGGCTGCATAGCTGAGAGGAGATTATCGGAGTTCGGAGCTTTTTCAGAGGATTTCAGCGTGTTTGAGGAATTATTGATGGAAATTAGTTGCTCTTAAAAGGTAAGGTTTTAAATAGCGGACCGTTTCTGAGGATGGCTCGAGGCTCTGCTGCGGGGTTGGAGATGAATTGCTTTTGAACAGACTTTAGAATATCTGAAGATATTCGTTACTCACAAGAAATGGATTGAACTGTTTATTGGATAGGTTTTAAACTTATTAATAAACTTTGATTTTCCACAATATCGAATGCCTAAAAGTATGTATCTTTGAAAGTGCAAGCGCCCGAGGTAAAAGCGAACGGCAGCGACAGCGGACGGGAACAGAAGAAAATGCGCTAAGCTTTCAGCCCGCGGGAGGAAGAACCGGCGATCTCTCGGGTGGTCATTAAATTCGAATAATCAAGCGCAATTATTATAGACTCGGCGCGCTTCTCGCGTTACAGGAATATAACGTTACCGGCACCTCACCTCGGACGAGACAGTCACCGGCGGGCGCGCGCGAGAATTGATTTAGCGGCGTGTCTCGTTTTATGCGCGAGTTTTATACACGCGCCATTGTGCGCGTGCGCGAGCAACGTTGTACTTATATACTCGCGGGGAGGGTTGTACGGCTGAAATCGGATTTGGGTTATTGGAGATGAAAATTGATGGATGAACGGAGCGACGGAAATTTATGTAACATCTGTTATTTTCTCTCTGTGTAACAATTTTACCGCGAAATTATACGTAAACGTTCGGGAAAAACTTGTTTTCCGTTTTTTATTGCGTGCTAAAAGTATGGTGTGAAGTTGAAAATTGATTGATTTCACTTTCAAAGTGCTTCTATGTAATTTTGATTATGTTAGAGTGCGAAAGAATAAGTGATAAATAACGCTTTAGAAAATTCTAGAAAATAGGAGAAAACTTGAGGTCTTTAGCAGGTTGAAAGTACATGTAGTTGTTTCAATTACAGTGATTTCGAAGCTGCGATAATAAAATAATGTACATCTTGGGGCGTATATATAAATTTTGTTGAACTCTTGCACGACTCGATCAAGATTAAATTCCTGCATTTTTACTGCATGCAGAAATTTGAATGTAAACTCTAGAACAGAAACGAGCAGCATTTGAAAAATGATTTGAATCAGCAACAGATAATCAGAACGAATGAAATTTTAACGAAGCAATAAACGATCAGTTGCAACTGAAAATTTAGTCAATTAAGTCGACAAAGCCTCGATCAATACCTCGATCCGGGACTTTTTTCCAGAGCAAATGACTATTTACTCCCTCCCGGAGTAGAAACGCGCCCGGAATTAGCATAAAAGCGCCGCGGCGCGCGGCCTCAACTTTATTAAAATCCACAGCTCGTCGACGCGATTGTGCGAATCGAGAGCACGCGCCGCGCGGGCCGTGTGTGTGCGTGTCGAAACCTGGAAGTGGAAATACGAATGGGCAGCGATTAATAATCGGGAGTATACTCGCCGGGGTCCGGCGTAATTATCCCGACGAATATCGGCGGACGTTGATTTATAACATAATTATCGCCGGATAAAAGCGCTTTTCCCGAGCTAAACAGTTATTATTTCGCTTTAAACAACAATGGATCCCGCGTATTATCGCAACGCTCCTATTAGGTAATATTCGCGCCCCGCGTCGCCATTCAGCGCCGCGCGCAGCTCTCTTTGTGCGCGTAAAGCGTAATTGAGAAAATGAAGAAAGTACCCGCGAGTTAATGATTTTCGATTGAAACGATAATGCGCTCGCTTTTTCCTCTTCGTTCGGCTCAAAGGTATCCGTCAGCGCAATCCGAAGCCGATACGGGCAACTATATACCAGTTCGATCGGTTTATCTGAAATTGTATAAAGAGGCTCGTAATTGAATAGTGTATCATTATCGGAAATGCTATACGCTTAAGACGCGTGTAATTATAAGCTAATTTTAATAAACGATTTCGTTCGATTGGCAGTTGTACGCATTGTGCGAGAGGGAATACGAAATACAATGGCGCGTTACAATTTCAATCTTGGAAAAGGCTCATTTTTTTGGATTTCTCATTGTTTTAGCTGAGATCCTGGTGCAAAATTGACTAGATTATAATCGTTAATTAAAATACAATCGAAAACATTCTGAAAACTACTGTAATTTTACGACGAACATTAATTATTTCATTTTTAGTTACGAATCAATTAATAAATAGGAAAATAAGTGTTCGCATTTGTTTATTCTATAAGGCAATCACTTTATGTTATGCGCAATAAACTATAAAATATTGATCCATCAATTACGAAATTCTCCGGCTTAATATTGACAAGTTGTACTTGGGAACAAAGCCTCATTATTTAAATCCGCCCGCGAATTTCGAATTGAATTCACGCTTAGGGGAATGACTGTTAACTTGAGCAAACAGTTACTCCGGCATTGCGAAGCCTCCGCAAAAATCCAAATCCACTCAATCGCCCCGCCGGAAAAATACTCCCCGGGCCAAAAATCCCTGACAAATTACACATCCCGGCTCGATTCTCAAGTAGCGCCTGCGCATATCAAAAGGTGCGAATTGCGCGGCCGCGGCGGCGGCGGCGGCGGCGTTCCGTTAGAGGCGAGTTATTAACTTTCCCGGAATTTTTATCCGCGCCTTTTCATAGGTCGTTACAGTCGTACGTACGAGCAATCTAATTAGACACGTGCGGCACAATGCGCCGCTCTTTTCAATGCGCGGCGCGCGCATTACTTGCCGAGTCACACAGCCGCCGAGCGAAAATTGCGAAACGCGCCGGCCGGCGGCGTATTCGATCCGGTAGCATCGCTTTCTAAGACCGTCTTCTGCGAGGAGAGGATGATCTTTATTTGCTAATCGCCGAATGTGTAACGACTGCCGGGGCATTGTACTTTTTCGTGATCGATGATCGCGGCGAGGGATATGTGTAATGGCTTTAATAGCGGCCGGACGGGCTTTTCTGAGTCCGCGACGCGGATAATGACGCTGCGGTTTCAATCACAATATTGACGAAAGAGCGGATAATGTAGCCAGAAACCTCGTTTTCAAAGCTATTGATTTACTTTTGCGTCATTTTTTTTTCCGCTTTCAAGCCGCCGAGGACTTATGCAAGCGTGCGAAATTGGAGGCTGATTTTTCGGAAAATTCAGAAGAGATCGAATAGCACGCAATAATCCTGATAAATGAATCATAAATTGCTTCGAAATTATGATTGCCGGTTAGCTTTTTTACTTTATCGAACATATACTAAACCGTTTTAACACATTTTCTAATAACATTAAAATTAAACATTTAAGTGGATGTTCACTTTAAACGTTCGACCTAATGGTTTAGGAAACTGTACAGCCGCAAAAACTTAACACCTCACGCGAGGGCTCGAATTACCTCCCTTAAATTGTGATCCCCCAATTCGAAGCACAATAACTCATCTCCCAGGTGGAAAATCGAGCGGGAACCTTCGGAACAAAAAGCTCGCAGCTCCCCCGTCTGTCGATTTTCCCGGCGCTCCCCGCCGTTATCAATCCATTATCCGGGAGAGAGGCGGAAGAACGAAGGACGATGATCGGCGGCCCTCCGCTTCTGGCCGCGTCACGGCAATCGGCGGCCCGCCAAGTGGACGCGCGCGTTCATTAGCGTCGCCTCGCCGCTCGACGGGCGCGCTTTCGCACCGTCAGGCGCGTCGCGCCGCCGCTCGTGGCTCGCGCTCTGTAATCAGGGGGGCGAGGGAATCTTTTTCTCGCGCCGCGGAACGTGGACACGGTGCACTTTGCATTGCGCGTCTATTATTTTTAGAGCTGTTGGCTCATCTTCGCTTTAGCTGCACTTTTTTGCGGTTTTACCGGGAGGGCTGTAACGTTTAGTTTATCGAAGATAGGTGCAAGTGTAATTTAAAGCTTCAGTGCGTGTTATACATTGCAAGGAAATAATGGAATTGACTACTAAGTTATTTAATGATGTGAAATAATTTAAAGATACTTTCTCCACTCTCAATGCGGCAATCGCAGCGCATATCCAAAAAGCAGCAATTAGAATCTGAATAGGCGAGCATTAACATCATAAATAACCTGGCATAAGCTGTGCAGCCAGCGAATTCCCATCGGCGCGGTTCGCGTGCAAATTCGTCTCCTGAAAAAAAACGCGGCTCTCTCGGCGTTTAAACGAGTGCGCGATCGAGGCAGCAGCAGCAGCAGCAGCAGCAACGGCGGCGGCGTGCGTGGCCGCCTGCCTCGGTGCGTCGGCGAGCGAGAGAAACGCTTGCGCAAGTGAACTCTTCAGCGCGCCGTTTCCGCATTACATAGATCAATCATAAGAGCCCGCCGCGCGGTTGATACGTTTAAATCACTCCCCGGTCGTTACGTTATGTATAATGTATGGGATTGATCGCCATTACTGTCACGCGTCAGTGCGCGAATGCCCCATTCAGCCGCGCGCGCCGACTATTTTCTCATCAGAGGCGTCTAAGGATGGACAAAGGAAAGGCATTTTCGCAACCCGAAAATGGCCGAGGCGCGGGTCGAGCGCTCGTTGAGAGATGAGGGGTTTCGTTGCCGCGGAATCGGGGCTCGCGGACGATTGACGGCTGATGTAATTTTATTAATTGCTCTTTTGAGTCAATATTTTGCAAGGATTTCAAAAAGTTTTCAATGCTATCATTAGATGATGTTTGCTTTTATTGTGCCTCGGGAATTCTGGAACAATGTCAACTTTTTCACCGGGCAAATGACTGCACGAGAATTTCAATTGGATTTTGATATTCGTAGGGTTTAAATTAAGAATTGTTGCAGTTTATAAATTATAGGATCAGAACCATTGAATTTTATTCATATTTACGCTGGAAATGCCTGAATATGAATCAAAAATGATAGAAGACACTACGAATTGTAGGTTCCATCACGAAAATTCGTGTCTACAATTCATCAATTACATTGCCAAAACGCATCAACGAGGCAGACACGCATCCATCAAGGCGTCCCGTCCCGTGTGAATCCAGCGAGCTCCAGCCTCCCAATCAAGCCCCCGAAACTATCAGTCGGCCAATTCGGGGCCAATGAAGCGATAGGGGTCCGATCCGGCCGTTGAATCGCCTCCGAATTGTGCCCTCGGCGTTTCGTAGTCAAGTACCCGGACCACACACCTGGTCCCATGCGGGCAGCCTTTAATTTCCCAAGCGCGGTAGTCGCGAGAGCGCAGCCCGCAGGTAGGACGAGGCTAGGTGCATTCCGAGCGCGGTCCAACTACCCCTACGACGCCGGCAGGTTCCGCTTTCTCGGGGCCGAGCCGAGCGAGCGAACGGAGCGGCGCGGGATTGCTTTAATTCTCACTGAGATTGAGAGCGTGTGAATGGCATTTCGGGAGGAGCGAGGAGGCTACTTGGACCTGGCAGTTTGCTTTTTCAAGGACGCTGCGTTGTTATCTGAAAATGAACGGCCAACGTACGTCTGTTTGTGTAAAGCCCAAAAGACTCGTGATAGTTTTTTTAAAATTAAATACTTAGCTAAAAGCTTGAATTACATGCATTTTACTTCCTTTTCACTCTTGCTCACTCTGTCGTACGACTTTATTTATCCAGCCAATTAGCCTTTCACGTCACGGCCTCTAATAATTAGTTCACTCCACTCGATTAGACCCGTCGCTTGCCAAATCCAGCCTTAGCCTAATTTCGCGCGCCAGTCTTCTCCGAGGCGCACTATTTTGTCACGCGCACAACGCCTAACTGCGCCGGTTAACAAACACACAGGAGCCATTTAATAGACAGTAGTCCACCCCAAGCGCCGGCCGATAAATCATCGTCATTACCCCTTAGCAGCCAATCGACGGGCGCAGGCGAGAGCCCCGTAGCTGCGAATGCCCAGAGGAGCACTAGTTTTTCTCAAGCTCTCCTGCTCGCAGCCGATAATAATTTGCACGACGCGCTCGCTCTCTCTCGGATTCGCCCCCCTGGCGCAGAGTGGCCGCCGCCGCACAATATGCCTCGTGCCAGCCGGCCGACCATTAAGCGCCAGTCCCACGCTCGGCACGTGTCTGATCGGAACCTGTCGAGAGCACTGCTCGCCGCTCTGCCCCCGATCTCCGACGGATGATGCCGGTGCGCGTGTGTGCGCGCGCGCGTGTGCCCATACGGGTGCGCCGGGAGATACGGGAGAGCGAGGATGAAATATAGCGCGGGCATTAATGTAAGAGGGGGTGGCCTTTTTAAGGGCCATGACTGGAGAAGCTGGATTAGCGAGCTTCATTATAAATAATAAGCGCGGGGGATTAGCTGCCGTGGCTAATTGAAATTCTATACGCCGTTGCGAAAAGCGTTTATTTCACTGGCGATGGCTTATTGGTCATTAGATTTTTTACAATCTGAGAATTTCAACTCGATCTGCGACTAATCGGAGTTTTGAAAAATACGTTTTTATTAATTATTAGTTTTTGAAATGATTGAATAATAATACAAATGCCGTGACTTGTAAAGTAAAGCAAACAGTTTTTGTTACATAAATTTTTACATCATTCTATTTCACGAAAGTTTATAAAAAGGGGGTTGTCATTGTTAAGCACATAAGAATTGTGAACATTTTAATTGCGCACAGCCCAATAAATCTATATATAAATTTTACCAATGCTAAATCGTACGCACAGCACGTTCAAGTGTACGATTCTTATGCGCACAAACAGGGAGACGCCAAAAAAAAATGTACACCCAAAGAGCCCCCAATTAATGCAGACTAAAAAATCGTGCTCACACGCGACAGTGAACTCGGCCGGTTCGTTTGATTAAAAGCTCGAAAATTGATGGCGGCCGCGCGCGTCGCTCCCTCTCGGCCAGGCGCGAACAAAAGCGTGTCTCTCGTTCGATCGGTGCGAGCACTCGAGGCGTAATGCCAGCTTCCGGCGGGCGACCTGCCGGCGAATTGAAGTCAATTCGTCATTACAGAGCGCGCCTCGATCGTCCCCGGTCGAGTGGCAGAGCTTTCGGGTCGCGGAACCGGCCGCTTCCGATTGGCACGAGTGCGCTCGACGTCGCCGTCGGCGGATCCGGATGATTCAGCGTCCGGACGTGCGTCAGCCCGAGGATTTCTAGCCGATTGATCCGAGTGCCGCTGATGCTGCTGCTGCTGCTTCTTCGCTAATTTATCGGGCGATAAAGCACGCGGCGCGCGCCGTCGTTATGCGCCTCCCTCGATGCGTTTTCGAGGCGAGGCGCAGCCTTGGAATACATTTTCACGGCGCTTTGCATGAGATTGTCGTTTTTCTTCGCTTTGTTCGGAGATCGTTTGCTTCGAATGCCGAGTTCAGGCTTCGGGGCTATTCTTACGTAAATTTATCAAGTGGTTAATGGTATTCTGCCTGGTAAAATAATCTGCTGTATTTTTAAAAATAACTGATTTCTTTGCAAAGCAAATCTCGGGAGATACAGTTTCCAGCGTCGATACGAGATCTACGGAAATTAATGAAATGTCAAGGAATCTCTGTCTTTTATTTGAGGACATTGATATATAATATACAGAAAATAAAAAACTTTAAAGAACGATTTTGTAATGCACTTAGTAAATTCTTTACTCTTAAAGTACATTTATTTTTATTTAAAAAACGCGCGGAACTGTTTTTTTATTCATTATCGCGGCTAATAAAAATCCAGCTGTTCCATAAAGCACGTTTTTTTTCACCATAATCATTTGTCATACATATTTACATCCCTTACCGCACTCACCGCACACTCCGGCAAATCCCTCTGCGACGGTGAAATTATACAGTTCTCATGTCGCGCCACCAGGCCGTCCATCCGAAACTACCAATAAACCAGAACCGGCGTCAAAAAAAGCTCGCCTCCACGAGTCAGCCTCCTCCGATTCGCCCAGATGGGCCGCGACCATTTTCTCGCTCTCTCCCGCTCTCACTAATGAAGCAATGCGTCATAAAGCGTGGGTAATAAGTCGTTGGCGCGCAAATTAAAGCGCTCCTCACGAAATCCCGGAGGGCCCGGCTTGGGGTTTGATTCGCCCCGAGGGGGGGCGGCGGCGGCCCGTGGCACACACATATGCGCATATGCGTGCCGGGCCTTTGTGACTCGGAGTTTAAGGACAATAATGAGCGCGAGCGCTGTGGGAAAGATATACACCGGTTCTCATTGTTGGCCTGGCTCCGGAGCGAGTGTATACATACATACGGGTTTCGGCGCTGCCGACGATTGTCGCCGGGAGCTTCGAGATGCCAGATATGCTGATGCTTCGGACGACTGATTGCCGGGTATGCTGATCGGGTGCTTTTCTTCGGGTTTTGTGCGCGGCCGTGAAAATTGATGGTAAACAGAAGTTAGGTAATGGTACGGAATATTTTGATCGGCTCGCCGATACGGCCTCGGTTTCTTCGGGATAAAAGCCTGGAAAACTTGTTTTCTTGGGCATGCAAATCTCGGTTCTTAAACGACTCTCGTAAGCATCGTCTGGTAAAAACGCGTCAACCAGTTTCGTCAAAAACTGCGGCGAAAAATATTTGATTCTCATTTCTCATTTTATCCGATAAAAAGGCCGGGAAAACATTATTACGCAACAGTTGAACTTTTCAACAAACACAGCGAACAACTCTGGAAGCTAAAAGTTGAAAAGAGACGAATCTCCTCCCTATACACCGTCAAGTAACCCGATCTCCGCTCCAAAGCATCAAAAGCCGCAATCTGCAATCAGTATTGAAAAAGGCCAAAGAGCGATCGGGGCCGCATTCACTTGTCAGCCGCAGCGTCTTTCTCTCTCTCTCTCTCTTCCCACCCCCGCAATTCGGCTGCATCTATGCAGTGCGGCCGACTTCTTTTACATGCCTTTCCGTTCTTGCACGTCAGCGGCAGCGGCCGCGGCCGGCACGTGACCGCCGAGCGGGTGATTCAATCCATCGCCCGGCCAGGGAGCTGGCTCTTTAGCGAGTAACGACGATTCGCGGTATTGTCTGGAGTTTATCTGGGCGACGCGTGCCGCCGAGAGCAAACCCCTGCCGAGGAGAGATAGCGCTTGTAAGGAGAGAGCGGGAGCCGCATGTGCGCCGCGTCGAATTTCGATTCGTTAAGGATGAGCTGGCGCCCGCCGCCGTCGCCGCCGCTGCTGATGCTGGGTTTAATGTTCGCGTTGTTAGGGATCATGTGGAATCGAGTGTTTATCGGGCTGTGTGCACTTGAATTTTTAGTTCTGTGCGAACGGCGCGCTTAATTTACGGCTATAAACTCCGTTTTGTAGTGAAACTCGTTAAAGAGATGCGGTCTTTAAACTATAGGATCTGCTCTTGTTTAGATGGTGTTGTGGCACCAGCAAATAAATGATAAAGAATTTCTTAGATTGAAATTATTTTGAGTGCCGGTAAACTTATGTAATGAAAATAGGTTATTGTACGAATATTATCCAATCTGGCAATTTGAAAAAAAGCAAACTTTGAACTATCAAATACCAGAGAAAACTTTATCTATTATCTCTACTAGAGTAGCGATGACTAGAGTAGCCGATCGATAAGAAGACTCGGCAATCGGGGATTGAATTTCTTTTTGCCCGTCACTAAATTTCACAGAAAACTCCCCACAATGAGATTTTTACTTCTCGGTCGAGATACATCAGCCGGCCGGAGGATCGGACATTCTATCAGAACTTCCCACGAGCGGACGGACAGCTGGATCGAATCCGCGGACGACCCGCTACCTGACGCAACTCTATCGCCGGTCAGAGGTCAGGGAGAAGCGTTGTTAATCGGCCCATTGACGGCCGGGAATTTTGGAACGAATCACGGAAGCGCTGCCGACTCTTACCCGGCTGGATACTCCTAGTTCGCGCATTGTGTCGGTGCCGCGTAAAAAACTGGAGCCTGTCGGCGGCTGCTCGACGGGAGGTAACGCTCATCCTTCCCTCTTTTATCGGAGTGCAATGAACTACCGGTATGCTGCGTCTGTAACACGTTGCGTAATTGTAATAGAATCTGTTTTGCGAGGAGCTGCGATATGATTGACGTAAACTTTACGATAAATTTAAAGAAACTTTCAATAATGATTGCGTAAAAATACGTTACCACAAGGTACAATGGTAGTGAAATAAAAACAGTAATTATCAAAGAAGTTCTTCACGAGTGCAGGTATTGCTAGATAATTATTCCTTTTCCTTCAGAACTCCGACTCGACATCAAAAATTATTTACGAAAAACGCAAGTTCGAATTGATTGGTCAATTCTTTCAGTAAGTAAACAGCTCGAGAGGCCATAAACAAGCATGACTCCGAGCTTTCCCATCCTCCCACGAATTTCCCAGCCACTCGACTCGAGGAGCAGCTTGCGCACCCCGCCGTCCTAAACCTCGAAGAATCAATCGGCCAGACCTGTCATCCGCAACCGGCTCGAGCATGCACCGGGTCAAGTTCTCGCACCGCGTCAAAACAATAAAGGCGCTGCCGAGCTCTCTCTCTCTCTCGGCGATCTCGGGGGCTGCCGTAGAGGAAGGTTCACACGCGAAATCACGCCGGCATTGTTACAATTACGTAATGCGATGCACCCCCCGCCGCCTGCGTGAGACTCGGGGACCTGCGGCACACGACCCCCGCGCGCCGGTCCACGGGGCGAGTACAGCAGCGGGCAAAAGTAACGGGGTTGGGGGGATGAGAAAAATACGTTAACCTGCTGCTGATTGGTTCGGGGGGGATCGCTGGGGCTTTCGACGCGTCTCGCTGGTTAGTTCCTGTTCTTTTATTTCTGTTTTTTAATTGCTGGATTCTGGCTTTCGTTTCCAAGTAATTAGCCTGTTTGGATCTTATTGGTTTATTCCATGATAGTTTTTTAAATGAATTTCTTTTAACACATTTTATATAGTTAACAAAAGTAAGATACCTGCGCTTAAATTCAGAAGAGTAGCAAGTAGTAGAAAAAAAATTTCTCCTCGATTTTTCAAATTTTTTTTGCGTCGTAAGAAACATAAGAATACTTTACGAATTACAATTTGATTAACAATTTCTAATTAATAAGTCGTGTTTTCAATCGATAAACAAAGACTCAACTCTACCTTGTAGCTACTCCCTCCATCGGTCAGAGTCAATCCTATACCTCGCTCCCCGGCTCCGGCAATGATCCCCAAAAAGTCTTGCCGTCCTCTCCCAGCAGCAGCAGCAGCGGGCCAAGTGCCGGCCGGCACTTTTGCCAGGCACTGTCTGCCGTAAATAACATTATCGAGCTCCCCCACCCATGGGAACCGGTAATGAGATGGTGGTCACGGCTTTCCCACTCTCCTAATCGGGGGTGGCGGCGGGGCGGCTGCGGGTCCGGGCGACGGCGGCGGTGGGCGACTCCCCCCCC
>JAWWEM010028021.1:0-17325 GCA_035582935.1 Ormyrus thymus | reverse complement strand
CAAGCTATTATGATGTTTTAACGCTATTCGATATGCAGTGAGATAATTAAATGCGCTTGCATATCTTAGTAATTTCGTATTTCAAATAATTAATTATTGCCGCAATAATAAATTCAATAGAATTTTAATTATCTTTTAATATATGCATTCCGTAATTTGAATTAAAATTATTTACTTGTTTTCTTAGCTATAGTTTATAAGTAAGTTCTAATGTTTTCATTTTCTATAATTTCTTTTTACTTTATTCGTGTCTTTCTATTAATGCACTTTCTGTCAAATTTTCTGAATAAATTTAACTTACGTTAAAATTTACTTCAAGTTTAATTACATTTAAGCAAACTAGTCTTGCTGACGGAATCTAAAAATAATACGTTGACTGATCACAGTTTGATGACCTTTAAATTATTCGTAATACTGATTTGAGAAACAGTCTAGCTTTTCTACCAGTTTTTATTTAATATTAGAAATTTTAAGAGTAATTCTAGAGAAAATTTATTTTGTTACGTCCCAAGACGTATCTTTGGGACGTAACAATTTGTTGTCTAAGTAATTTTTTTAATTAACGCTCTCATTAACTTTTCTGTCTTCTTTTAATTGCACTCTAACGTCAATAATTTAATTATTAAAAAGATTAGATTCTTCGTTTTATTAAATGTTTTCCATTAGAGTTCTATTAAAATGGTTATCAAGAAATTCATAAAAATGACTCACCAATATCGAAAACTTTGAGATAAAATCGTGTCGGCAATATTGGCAAAAAGTCTTAACTTTAATCCGTGTTAAACGAGTCGCTGCGGAAGATAATAAACATAATCCCCAAACGATGTCGGTACAGAATTTTTTTGCCCCTCGTCGGGATCAATAGTATGAAATTAAAATCACTGTTATTATTATTGTTGCGCCAATTCAAGTTTTCGTTTTAAGCTTTCATCAACATTTGGAAATTGAATCAGCCGTGTTATTGTGCGTCTTTGTTTGAAGAAATTCGAACCTGTGTATTTTTCATTTTTTTTTTTGTTTTTTTTTTAACAAAACACAACTCCCGCTCAGATTGGTTCAGATTCTATGATAGTTAACATTATGTACTGTTCTCGAAACTGAATAATTTCGAATTCATAGTGATTTGAAATTTCTTTAATAATGCACACGCCGATCTTCATTCGGAACGCAGTGCAATAAATTCTAAATATCTTCCCGGCTTTGGTTATTAAATATGCGGTAAGTAAACGTGTTCTAAATAATAATACAGCCCCCAGAACGTAGGCTTAATTTTTTATACGCCCGGCCTCCTTATTTTATTCATTGGAAATAAATGGCAATTCCCTATTAACCGAGAATTATACGTAATATACGCAGGGGTAAAATTGCTCAAACCCTTGTGGAATTTCAAGTAACCGCCTCGGCCTCGTATACTCGGCAGACGAAGCGTTAATGAGGTATCGCGTGGGGCATATTACTGCGAAAACTTTCTTTCTGGCGAGCTCGACTATCAATCCCTGACGTATACGCAAGCCGCACAGCTCGCCGTACAAGGAATTATGTATGAGATACGCACCTCGGAATATAGTTCAAAATCTTCTTCTATAAATATATACATGTGCATGCGTTTCGACGGATGAGTCGAGGGTAAGGATTCTTTATCGCACTGCGATGTGTTTCCTTTTTTTTTTCGTTTACTATTGATGATTGGCATTAATAAGCGATGCATTATGTGGTTTGAGATTTTTATATTTTTCGAATTTCGATCGTCTACGTTGGTAGCAAGAAGGATTAATATTGAAACAAACTCTTTTATTGACTTACTGTAAACACGTTTTCTGGTCATTTTTTGATTTAGGAGATCTTACTTTTTTTTGCAGTCGGTTATATAGTAAACGTATTCATGTCCAGTTGTACGCGCATGAATAATAATAAGAAATTTGGACTTCTTTTTAGAATCCAATCATTCCTAAATAAAAAAAGCTAGAGTAAAAATCTAAATCACGGGGCTTTGGTAATTTTTAGCGAAATATTCCGGTACAACGAATTTGCATCTAAATCGAAAATAAGTGAAGCCTTTTCGTTTGGAAATTCGGAGTAAATTTTTTTTTTCATAAAGAAGCATAAGCCTTGTTTATTTTTCTACTTTGATTTGGATGTAAAGTGATTAAGAAGCTAATGAAGTCGATAAAGCTAATTGTCTTGTTTACTAGTAAATATTTTATTGATATATTTTAATTTATAATTTGTTATACTTTGTCAAGTATTTCATAAGTGATTTTATGGTAAACGCCAATAATTAAAAGAATCGTTTCGTAATAGCTAATTCGATTCAAGCGTTAGTGAATTGCACTCTAATTTTCAAACGCGCATCAGTAATAAAGATCTAGCAGTATAAAAAGCCTTTCAATATCGACGAGGTACAATAAACAACAGCGAACAAACAAGTCGCTCGTATTATTTGCTGAGCAACTAACTTTGTTCTTTCATTCTGTAAATACAAACGGATACCTCGTCGGAAGAGCTAGTCGATGTCGAGGACTGCATAAAAACCATTACAGCAACAGGTTGGCGGAGCATCGGAATATTCTTTATTTGTTTTTGTACTTTCTTTAAATTAATTGATCGTTGTATAATTCTACACTGGAATATATAATGTTTATTTGATTAAAGCATTAACATTTAAACAATCTTTTAAAATGTGTCGTTTCAAAAGTTTAAATATTTTCAATTGCAAAGCACATCATTTTTAAGACTTCTTTACAAACTCAAGACTTCGCACGCAACTGATAACGCGCCGTAAATTACGCTTCTAAGCGTATCGTACGAACTATCGAACTGTGCAGAAGATATTCCACCGGCCGATGGCGAAAATAACATTCTTGCGCGCGAGCGACATTGACGTTTAATGAAAATCTCGCGTCGCTAAAAAAAATGAGAGGAAAAGGAAAGTCGCTTTACTCGTTTTTCATCCGCGCTTTCGATGGAAAAAAATAGTGAAAGAGACGAGAGGAAAGTTCAAATTAACATTCTTCTATTTTTGCGTTATTTTTTTTTTTATTAAAATCAAAAAAAATCTGCTATTCGGCGTTTTAAATGAATTTAACACGTTTATTCGCATTAATTTTCATATGATTTTATCAATAATAAAAAATAACTTTTTAAAAAGATTTTTGATACAATGTTAATATTATCTTCGATATTAACAAAATATCCATTATATTCATTAAAATGCAATGATTCTGGAATTACACGTTGCTTTGTAAAATAAAAATGTATCGATTTCAAAAAATGATGTTTCATTTTATAATCTTCTTGCGTTAAAAAAAGCAGATAAAATATTTAATTTGAATATGCTTTTTAATATCTCAAACGTTACAAAGTATCCCCAAATTATTTGTTTGAACTTTATTAATCGAATAAAGACTTTATTTGTTTGAACTTTATTAATCAAATTAAATTAATATTCAAACAATTATACTAGTAATGTTTATTCATTTGGTAGTTGCATTAAGAATTTACGTTACTTTGTATGTTTTCCTCAAATTGAATAAAATCAAACAAGACATTTCAAGTAAGTTGTTTGATCAATCGGAAGAAAATGTGCGGCTTAATTCACGTGGAAAATTCATAAGTCTTTGCGCAACGATTCGTTTCAGGGAAAGAATCTTTCCGCGTCTCGTTCCGCGTCGGGTTTATCTATTTCTTACTCGCAGCAAGATTTACAGTAGCAATATTATTTGAAAATCAATCGTTAAACGTAATAGAGTGATGCAGATATACTATTTTTTTTAAATGTAATGTTTAACAAAATATATATATACAATTTGTTTAATTTGTGGATTGATCCTCTCAAGGCTTGAAAAAAATTTTTTTTTTAATCTTTTAAAGTCAATCCGACCCCGCCATCAATAAAATAAGAAGTACGAAAGCAAAGGCAGGAAAACTTGATTCACTACGTCGCGTCTCATCAAGAAGTCAGTCCAGTGCGAGTGGGATTGGATTCTCGGTCTCATTGCGCATCGCGCGCCGCTGCGGGAAAGCGGAAAAACCTAATGCTTCATGACGTCCTTCATCACGTCCTGCATAATTGAGTCCTTAATTTTACCTACCGCTGCCGCGCGTCAAACGAAAGCGATTTGTTTGTGTAATTGCTCAGATGCTTTACGTAAGCTACAATTAAATGTAAATATATATCGGTTTACTATCGTGCAATAGTACACTTATGTATAATCATCGTATTGTGCGTAATTTAACTATCAAGGTTTATTTTAATGGTTATAGTGCAATCATCATTGCGTTGCCTTATGTTAGGTGATAAAAAGAGCATTCAATATACTTAACATCCATATGTACGGACAGTCCGAACGTGGCCGATTTCGATGAGCAAGAATAAAAAGATATTCTCGAGCTAGATATATAGTAGTGTATGAACAACTTTCCCAACTTTTTCAAATCGTATACCGCTTAATAAAATAGCCGTCGGAATAGCTTGTAAATCTTTTTGATAACTTCGTCTACGTAAACGCGCAATAAAAAATAAAGTATTTGTACATTCATTGTTGGCGAATAAATCACATTTTAACTTCGAATTTTTCACATCGGTTGATTCTTTTGAAAAAATACCCAACTCAATTGCACGTTTTGAAAACAACTTTATTTAAAATGGTCTCATGCTTGTAAATTTTTAAGTGAAATCTTACCTCAGAAAATTGTCCCGGAAAAACGCAATAAGGAATTTCCTTGTTCTTATCATATTTAAATAAGAAAATTCTCTTTTTAAAAAGGGATTTTCTAGGTTTCTACATTTCTTGCTCTTTTAATTGGATGCAATCTTATTTTTTTTAAATATTTATTTTAGTTTTTCAATTTATTTATAAAATCCCTTTGGAAATAATCAGGTAAATAATAATTTATACCATTATTTACGAAAAAGTATTTCTGTAATTAAATAAATCCTTGTTTCAGAGAGTTATTTATATTGCAGTCAGATAATTCGATGAATTCATTAATTGAATTGGAATTATTAATTTTCTCATTTACATCATATCGATTTTATGTAAAATATTAGTTTACAAAGGTTGGCTTGTCAAATCGCTTTCCTCTTCTCTTTTTCTCTCCCTTTGTCTCTCTTTTTTTTCATTATGAGGACGTGAAAATGTCCTTTGACACTTGAATCTTTATGTACGAAATCCTTTTCTGAATTTGTCGTGTCCGTTTAGTCAGGAATATCAATTTTCTCCAGTTCAATATATATTATTGTCAAGGCAGAGAGAAGAGGAAACTTGAAACTTGGAGCCTTTCAATTTAAAGTTATTAGAATATTTGGTCACGAAATGGCGACACGTTTTCGTATTTATTGCAACTGCTTTAGTCCTCGAAGATGCGCAAAACAAAGAAAATCGACTTCCCTTATTGGTTTTTATTTATTGCTTTTGTAAAGTGTAATACTTTTTTCAAAGATAAATTTTAAAACTTCTAGATTTTAAAAAGCGACGAAATAGCCTTATTTACTTAATTTACAATTTAATATTTAGTATTTAAATACAGGCTTGTTTTTTTACATATTAAATAAATAATTATGAAATACGATGATTTTCTAAAGAATTGTATAATGTTATTCTGATATAACTTTTTCATTAAGTTCTTAAACGAAAAATTAACATACAAAACATTGAAAAGCTTATTACAAAATAAAGCACTTGAATCACAACCCATCGTCAACGAAATATTATTAGTTTTAGGTTAGCGTTTAAATAACGTAGTGTACTTCAAGTTGAAATTTATCTGAAATTCATGTAAATATGTTTTTTATATATGAAATGAAAATGCTCATAATCAATATTTTACGAAGCTCTTGTATGACTCTTTAATGAGACGAGATCCCAAAGATTAATAAATACCTCCGAAAAATACAATTTGCACATAAATTTAATAACTATTTCACATTTAATGATATGATGGTCCCGTTGACTATGTATATAAATTTAAATAACATGCTAAAAATTTCACGAGTAGAAATTTAAAAGCTGCAGACAATAAAAAAGTAAAAGGTACGAATGAGTACTGATAACTATTAGTTACTTTATTATCTTGTATTAGTGTTTATTTTTTTGTTTTATTTAGGAAATATCCTGAGAAAACTCAATCAGAAATATTGCCACCATTTTCAGATTCTTGCGCGCGTCAAAGGATACGTCATAGCTCGCTAATCAAAAGTATCCTCTTCGTTAGTCGAAAAAAAGAGGCAATTTTGTGCACATCAATCGAGATGAAGCTAATTGGGGAACTCCATAATTCTATTTTTTCTTGTTGTTCCGCGACATTATGTTATTAAAATATATACGTACATTGAGAAAATGTTAAAAATAAGGATCTTATTAAAGATAAGATTATTATTATGCAATAGTAGATTAAATACGCTTTGCATTATAAATGTAATATTTTGCCATAGAATACGTGCTTTTATCATTTTAAGGATTTAAATTATTTGTAAAACATAAAAAGTTAACAAAATATTGCGTGAAATTGTGCAACTCGTAAGCTTCTAATGATTGCAAAATAATTAAAATTAAAAACTATTAATATTACCTGTGGTATATACTAGAAAATTAACTAATTTTAGCACGAGGCAGTAGTAAATCTAACTGCCGTTTCAAGTCTTTAACCAAATACTTGCGTCTCTGCTAATTGAAATTCCACGCCCTCTCAAACAGGCGCAAAACCAGCGCTGCGCCGTTATTCAAAATGTCAGCAGCCTCTTGATCATTCAGCAATTAGATTCGTTCATTTCTTATTCTCGGTGCAAAATTGCGTCTACGTACGAAAACACCCGTAAGGGTCGGATGAGACACTTGACGGCTTCTTAGAGTGACCGGACGATGACTGACCGGCGCTTAATTTCCGGTGTTTGGCGGAGTCCTCTAATGACTATTTACGGAGTAAATAAGGACCTTATGAAACTAAGTGAATTTCAAATCGATTCGTAAGGATTCTAGTTTTTTAATAAACGAAATTTATTCGAATATTTTTTATTATAAAGTATTAAGTAGAAAATAAACACCTACGACAATAAGTCTTTTTTTATTTTCTATTCTAATTCCCAAAGCTCTTTACTTTTAATTATTAAACGTTTAAAAAGTTAATTTTCTTTTTAATTCAACAAACAATTATATCGAGTTTTAAAATGTTTCACTACTTCCGGCTATCACTTCTTTAAGAGAGATAATCTGATAAAAATAGAAAGAAAAAATTATTAGTGTCATTATGGATGTAGTAATTGATCTAAAGTTGTCACCATTAGCAATAAAACAATTTTCTTACGGTCACGTTTCAGCCTCGCTTTCCTAAAAGCAATATAGTGAAATTGTAAAGCCACATTTCTCGTAATTCATGTAACAGCCAAGTTCGAGCAAAGATTCAATAAGCCGAAAGTATAACAGAGCTTAAACGACGAAGGAACAAGCCGTAAATTTCAATCGCTCAGCGCGGGAAAGTGGAAAACTCGAGGAAAGCCCCCCCCCCCCCGCCTAAGAGAGAGAGGAGCAGAGAAATAATGCCGCGGCGCGCATAAAGAAAAACTCCAAGGGGATTTGCTCGGACTTGCTTTCATTTGCGCGCGACACCGAAATTCGTCGCGAGCCACCGTCGCGGCGGCTGCGTAAATCGTTTAAGTTAGCCGCCGCCCGCTGAATCCTAATGCGCGCCCGAGAGCTGCTCGCGCCGAAAATTCTCCCTCTGCCTCCTCCGCTTTGTTCTCCGCCCGTTCGTTAATACCGACCTGCAATTTCGAGGATTTTTTTTTCCGGTTCCGTCGACGCTTGATATTGATAATTATTTTTATAATGTAGAGCACGACAGCGTTATAAGGATTCTATTAGCGTTAACGATGATTTCGTCCCAAGTTTAGATAGTTAATCATTGTGTTTTGAAGAGTAAAGCGCTGCCGCAAATTCATTTACGGGACGAGCAAGCCTTAGAGCTCGATGAAAATTGATTACTCGGCTATATAGGAGCTCCTCCCCTGCAGCCTGTTAGCCGGTAAAATAGAATTATTATAGTTCACTCCTGCAGAAGTCATTGTCTCCCAATCCCACTGCAGCTTTTGCAGCGTTCGATCCGACGAAAACCGCCGACAGTAACGACGCGCTAATGAGAGGATTAATATACGTTCCAGCCATGAAATACAGCGGAGCAGTGGTGGCGCTGGTTTGCTTGGCGAGTCTGGCGATGCTGCAGGAGGCCCGCGGAATGCCCCCCGCCCAGTGCAGTCCCGGTCTCCTCGACGAAGTGCCCCCGAGGATCCGTAAGGTCTGCGCTGCCCTCTCCACCATTTACGAGCTTGGCTCCGCCATGGAGAACTACATTAACGACAAAGGTACGCACATAGCTGCTGAAACTCATTGGAATCGATAGCGAACGAGCTCGTTTTCTCCGCCTTGCTGCGTTAAAAAGAAAGCTTCTGACGGTTTGATAATTACTGCCGAGATGCACAAAGCTCGTTTAAGCTGTCTCGAGCAAAGTTTAACGCAGGCGCAAAGTGCGGGAAAAAGGGACGCCGGAGATCGAGAGGAAACTGCGTTATGCAACGGTGCGACAATCAATTCGCTCGAAGGTCGCGGCGGAGGTGAATTTCGCTTGATAACGAATTATTCGACAAGAAAATGAGAAATTTCAG
This sequence comes from Ormyrus thymus, assembly GCA_035582935.1. NCBI lineage: Eukaryota > Metazoa > Arthropoda > Insecta > Hymenoptera > Ormyridae > Ormyrus > Ormyrus thymus. The sequence continues at coordinate 8,669 of JAWWEM010028021.1, read as the reverse complement.
AATGCCACCGTATTGACCTTACTTTCGAAAATTTCCTTTACTTTATAAAAAAAAAAGAAGCTATTCAATTCTGCAAGGAAAAGGAAAGGATTTTTATTTCTCGATCAAGTTGATTACTTCAATCAAATCTAGTTTCAACGAAATTTTTAAGATCAATTAATTCAAATATATTAACGTGGATAAAAACGAGGATTTAATGGCTAATAGTTCGATTTTGATGAGCTGACAATTTTAAAGCTAAATTCTTTCTTTAAAAAAGAAAATTAATGTTCGCGTCTCGATCGCGCTTGAAAATAATTAATGTTCTCACGAAACGACAGTTAAAATTAATGCAAAAATATAACGACACCTTTTGTTTTCTCAGTTCCAGTCTTGCGCGAGGGTATCCCCTTACCGGACAGCGGCGTGAAGCGCCAGGATGTCGACCACGTATTCCTGCGCTTCGGCCGAAGACGTTAAAAATTTCAAGTTTAGCACTACAACCCATCTCCACTTTACTTCTTATTTACGTTCGTCTACAGTTCTACGAATCGGCGTATTCTTACAGACAAAAATGTTGCTCAATCAATTGCAGATGAATACACAGACGCCCACGACATCCCTTATCCGCACAACGTTAAATGTGAAATCATCGGATCAACGGCAAGAAGTATTAGACGCATTGTTTTGGAACAGTATTGCATTTTTTTTCAAGATAAAATGTAGTAAAATAGACTTCTATTGTAAATCTCATTACCTGCACGGAAACTCTGTAGCTCGAGAGGCAAACAAACGTATAAGCGGCAACGAAAGTCTGATTAGGTTTACAACTTGTGTAACTAAGAAAACGTTTTGACTGCATTATCCTTCGATTTTTCAGTTAGAGAGAAAAATTATAAAAATATAATGAACATAAACAAATAGATATAACGCATTGCTTTTGCCTAATACTGCATATTCATGTAACAGCTTTCCTCTTCTACGTTTGTTTTCGCAAGAAATTTTCTCAATCTAAATGTATTATTCGTGTTTTAAAAAATTGAATGACTACAAAAAATTAAAAAAAAAAAAAAGAAAGTCAGAAGTCGGTCATTGAAACACAAACGATCGCAATCAGAATAATGATTTTTATCGTTGATCAAGAAGACGTATGATTATATTTAAGCTTGTTAATGTTTGTAGAGCTTTAAGGCGAGGTTATCCTTTTTGCAAAATTTTCACTCATTTTACGAGCTTTAATGAATTAATTGTTTCATTGACTCTAGTCTCATTTGTAGATAAGCTGAAAGTTTTTCCTACATCACAAAGCTTTAGCAGAAATAATATTTTTCGAGATAATTTAACGGCTTAATACTTGCGATATCCACAGAATTTCAAAAACGTGTAAGACTTTTAATTCTTCCTGGCTTGCGTCGAACAAAACAAGAATGCAAGAGTTCAAACTAGCACCGTTTCCAGAATGATGCCTGCATCTTCGATATCGCCATTATTAAGAATTACAAAACTGTGCATGATATATTATATTATACTTAACAAGAATGATTATATTTATCATGGAATAGATATATAGATGTATGTATATACGTTTTTTCTCCGAAAAACTTTATTTATTTTTATATTTCAAACGCCGTGTTGTTAATTTGTACAGATATAATTTTAATTTTATTTTTCCTGCATCGAACATTATTAAATAAGAATGTATTAATTTAAAACTTTATTATCAGTATTAACTTGGTTTTAAATGATTTTATATTTATAGTGAAGTTTTTCACAATAAAGGCATATTAATTGTACCGATATCAGAATTTGTTATTATCCTCCCACTTTATATTTCATTATATATAATATTTATTGCCAAAATTATTTCGATAATTTTATAATATTTTATTATTTATTTAAGATTTTAACGTAATAAATAATCTATTTAATGATACTACTGTGTTATTTTATTTGTGTCTATAAAATATAAAATTTTATTTAATTTTTTACACTCGCTATTCAAATGCATCAAAAAATAAATAAGAATATTATCACGAAAATACGTAGGACAAATAATTGACGAACTAAATTTTTATTAGTTTGCCAAAATATTTAAAAGTATTTTTTATCATTATTACCATTATTTACATTATTTTCATCTTTCCGTCTATTTTGTTTTTCGATGAAAAATTATTGCAATAAAAAAAATAGTTTCCCCAAATGTTTCTCCATGTACTGGCAATTTCCTCAATTTTTAAAAGCACAATAGCGAAGTGATCATCAAGTTTCAAGAGCTCTAACATCATGTTACCATGTAAGCAAAGGACAAGAACGGGAAAGAAAGTAAGGGCAGATCAAATTTTGGGTGAAAATTTTCGCCCCTGACAAAGTACAATTAGGGATGTTTTCACATTCTATTTCGAGAAGTCTTTCATTGATGAAGCCAACAGACTAGTGGGTAGTTAAACTAAATGAGCTACCTTACACTCTCTCTTCGAAGCGATAAAGCTGCATTACTGTTAATAAAGACAACTGCTTCCAAAAGTAACATCAAATAAATAAAAATTAAAAGATAGCCCGAAGAAAAGTTAAAAGAAAAAAGTACAAAATAATTTCATGTAATTTTGGGGGGAAACGCGTGTTTATTATTATTTTTATATTAGTTTGCTAATAATATTATTTAACTTTACAACTTTCGAAGTAAACGAGGGGGAGAGAGGCCCGAAGAGCCTACAAATAAAAAGATATCATCCATAAAAACTGAAAAAAGTTTACTAAAAGAAAAGAAAACGGAGAAAGCATTACTTGCTCGGGTCAGGAAGTTTTTCATAACTTTAGAATATATTTTTTACGAAAAGAACATGCAACGTCGACCTCCCTCGGCGATTCTGCGTACTGTTTTCTTCTTTTATTTAAACCCAACGAGTTGACGACTTACTTTTTTCTAAATTTGATAAAGCTGCTTTGTTTCTTCTTAAGGAACTAAAATAAAATTATTTACTTTTGGCTACGCGAATGACTGAAATTTTTCATATTTTTCACATTCGTGCTAAGCTTATGTCATTATTCGAGCCAAGGCTTATGCATCAGTATTGGTATCAGATATAAGCGTAAGTACTGAAAATATACTCAAATATAGCCTCCTGAACAGCACTTTGTAACGAGCGAAAACTTACCTAATTAATTGGCAATTTTGGATGAGTTTTGCAGCGTTCATCTAATTCAAGTTGTAATCGCATTGCAGCGCTGCCTATCTTCGACAGTTACAACAAAATTCGTAATCCAAACACTTCCACGAGACTCTCCCTGTGAGAAAAGCTTTGGGGTTCATAAAAGGAAATAATGAAACACGTATATAGATTCACACATTGTACAAGATTACGAAGCTACTATACTACTTCATTAATATGCTCATAATGTAATTGTAAGATTATCTTATACTCAAATGGAAGGATGCCTAAATCTAAGATAAGAATATAGGCAAACCCGGAATCGACTCCCGAGCAAATAATAAGTTCAAGAGCCCACGCATTACTCTTGCCGCTTGCGTACACATAAGCCGCCTTCTATTTTCGGTCTGACGTCACGAGCGAGCAGCGGAACTGTTGCTCAATTTGGGGGAATTACTGTGATGTACAGCTGTTTTGTGGCTGATGACAAAATTCCGGGAACTCTACAGGTTGTCGTTCTCTATTAAAAAAAAACTGATTTCTATTTGTACCGTTAGATTGATGTTTTGTAAATGTAAGTCGTAAGAGTGCAATGTCGCTAAGTGTAGATATGTATTAATTACTTTTTCACATCTCACTTTCAATTTTAAATCGTTAAAAATTCATTGGTTATTATTTTATCTAACGTTCCTCTTTAATGCTTTCCTTTTCTATGTCGTATCCCTTCTCTATTTGTCTCATCTCGTTCATTTTCTCTTGATTTCTTTGGCTGGCCGGTCAGTCAGCAGTACTCGACGTTCGGTTTTTTTTCCCTCTCTTTTCTCTTCAACAAGCTCTCATCGCTGTTTACTTTTCCTCGTTTCTTTGCCTCGGTTTTATGTGTCACCATCATTTCGTTCTTTTTTTGTCTCCCACACTCCCGCTCGTTCCTTGCCAGTTCTAATTCTACGGAGTTCCTTTAATAGTCCTTCGAAGACGAGACTGATTGCCAGGAAAAATAAGATTCGGTTTATTAACTTCCTGTCCTCTTCAGTTTTAATGGAAGGTTCTAGTGCTGGAGCACGAGACTTCTGTGGCGCGAGTCTTAACATCTATGTCGAATTCACAGAATTAAAATAATTTCCTCAATAGTATACTACTTTTTCTGTGCATTAAATCGAAATTAAGGCGTGCGGTAGAGATTAAGCATTCTGATTGTGAATATTTTTTCAAAATTTTTAGATCAACATTATAGGTTTTACTTAGCATATCATATATTTTGAATGTTGCGACCAAAAATGTCTACAATTTTTAAATGTAAATGTCCTTTGAATTCGTCGTTTTTACGCATTATTTTAATAAGAAAGTTGAATCAAGAGTTTTTAGATGAAAAATTTGCAAAAATCGACCACCTTTTCATAAATATTTGCACGCGCTTATTTTTTTGCAACTTGACAGCTCATTTTCTATCCTCCTAATTCCTTTTCTATCTTATTATTCTTTTTCCCCTCTGCTCTCCCTAAATCTCCTTTCGCCATCAATTGTTCCACATTCTTTTTCTAAATTCCGAGCGTGCGTGTGAGCAAAGAGTCGGCAAAATAAATTAGGCCTGGCACGCCTGAGTGAATTACGGGGGAAATGCAGGACGAAGACGTCAGAGGGTGCAAAGACGGGACGTAGGAGAGCCAGAAAGAGTGGAGACAAAATAGTCTTGGACTACTCTGTATTCAGTATCGGACTTTGCATTTTCTCCTTTTAAATGATTAAGGATAGAAATTTAGCTGTTTACCTATTTTTGTTCGCGAGAATTTGAATGTTAAATTTCTCCGAGCGTTTCTTATTTGATACAATTATCCTATTAGGCTGTAATTCTTATTCATTGAATAAAGACTAAGATACTATAGAAATAAAATAATCATTGCACTACTACTTCGCCGATTAACTGCAAAATATTTTATTGAATCGAGGAAACAATTATTACTCGATTAAATATTTAGATTATGCCTGATATCGATTGGGAGTAACTTTTTATTTGATGCAATAAAATATTCAGTTGGCGGGATTATACAAAAATTGGACGGTAGTTACAGCTGGGCGAAATTTGATGTTTGCTGGCACAATGTTGCAGACACAAACATTTCTAGATAGGACAGCCGAGTTTCGTATACGCTGATATCTTGCACTTCTCTACAAACTTTTTCGTTGGCAAATGTAACTGTTCGCTGGATCGCTTTCTTGCGCTTCGGGGTAGATAAAAATAAAAGTTCATTTCGTAAAATTACTGTTTTAAAATTACTTTAAAATTACTGTTTTACCGAAATGGCAAGAACAACAGTTGAAAGGGAAACTAGCCAATTAGTAATTTTCTACTTATTCTTATTGAGTCATATTTATATGCCTTATTAATTAATTAGTAATATAAACAGTCTAAACATTAAGTTATAAAATGAAAAAGTTTTTAACAACGAATAATTATTATTTACAACTTCAGATTCACTATTGAAAATAATTGAATTGATCATGTAACATTATGAAAATTGCAAAAAGCAATAATTATAAGTATTATTGGCCACGTAAAGCGATATTTGTTATTTTTAAATGCTTCATAAATTAAAGTTGAGTTTTTTTTTAGTATTAACGTATTGAAATTAATTATTATTTAGAGATAAGCTAAGCACAATAAATATTTGATCGAAAAACGCGTAAAGTTTTCATAAAGAATTGCCTTTCAAATTTTTACTTATGCAAATTATAAAGCTTTACTTATGTAAATTTAAATTTTGTTTGGGTTTGAATTTATATCCTGCCGATGTTTTAATTACTTTTGCCTATTCTTTGTTATATAAATTGTACTCTAATTGTTCGATTTTTTTCCTGAATCGAGCTTGATGCTATTTATATTTATCGTTTACCATTTAATAAGATTCTCCTTTTTAAATTGTTACACTATCTATAATTATTGGATAGAATTATTGGTTCTAGAAGATATTGATTCTTAATAATAATTATTATGAAATAATGAACGACAATAATCAAACCTCTTAAATATGAGATTATGTCACGGAAATTTAGGCATTCATAAGTTTAAACAGGTGAATTTGATAAAGTTGAAATGCAAATCACGATAAGAGTAGAATAAAACCAATTTTTCGGATTGCAAAAGCGTGAAATGCTTTTGAAACATTTTCGCGGTTAAATCCATTACTTCAGGCAGTTTACGATGGTTTTTAAAAAAATTGCTTTTCGAATAATCGTGTTTCTGTGTTTTGTATCTGTTCAAACAATTTCAGCTAGTAAGTAAAGATTTAATATTGTAGTTTGCATTAGTCTCGATTAAAGCCCTTTTACATGTGATTATCGCAGTTTAAGTACTTTCTCTTGGAAAACTAAAATAAAACGCCCAGTCGATACATTAAATCGAATACCCCTTCTAAAACGTTCACGTGAAAATTCTTACGACTTTCAAACTTTTCGCTGGAAAATTAACTATTATTACACGGCCTACACCTGGACTGCTATAGTAACAGCATTGCAAGACCATCGGTTTAAAATAAAATCGATTAATGTAGCATTTACACATGTAACATTTACAAAAATAAATATATTTTTCACAATGATTAAAATTAATACATGTTATTTCCTCGCTTCAGGTGATAAATTATGTACAGTCAATGTGAAATACGGGATGCACAAGCAGCGTCCACCAACCGTTGTTTCCACCACAGGCGATTCGCCTAATTATTTATATCCATCCGCGGATAATCCGGCTAATTTAGTTTTCAAGAAGGGCGATCCCGTAACCCTATATTGCCCCGACAGAACGAACCAGCAAAGCACCAGCGTAACTGGAAAAGGAGTGATTCTGCTGAAAGAGCAGCCGATTGATTCGCCGGCGACTCTCGTCTGCGTCGGCGGCACTGTATTCTCCGCCGACGGCGTCGACGTCGACTTCAAAGACGTCAGCTGCGAGGAAAAGCCTCGGGCGAGCTACAGCGCGATTCTCCGTGGAACTGGTCGGAAGTGTCTTAAAGGAGAGCTCTACGAGATCGGCTATCAGTTTCGGGAGGGTGAATTTTTGAGGACAATCGAATTGTGCCACGACAAGAAGCAGGCAAGCACGGTCTGGGCGCACGCCGTCGTCGTTCCCGCGGACGAGGAAAAGTACCGACAGACTGGACCCGCCAAGGCCTTCAAGTCGGGAAGTTTGTTCGAGGGCATGCAAATGTCCAGCAAGGAACCTTATAATCTGGTCTCTGCCTATAATACGGTAGCTGAGATTTTGGGTAATAATGGACACGTTGACAAGTATATGTCAAGTAAACCAAGTACGTTTTTTAATATTGTGTTTCGTACATTTTTTTTATTATAACTAACTTTTTATAATACATAATATACGAATAATTCACGTTTTTGTAAATGTACAAAAATCGATCATTTTTATTTGTTTTAACCATGAAACGGTATACTTTGGTTTAAAAACATTTAAAACAATTTTTGCGCCATTATAATGCTTCTTCTATAATCAATTATAGGTTTGCATTAAGTATTCAGTAAATTGTTTTTGACACAAACTTTAAATCACTTGATTGTTAAGTAAGTAATACTATATTATGTGCATCTCTTTATACGTTATGCACATTTTTCCGTAAAATTTAATTTATGTCATTTGCCGATAATTAACATACTTGTAAAACTGTAAAATTACTGCACTGAATAAATTTCAATGCAATTTATATCAAGCGAGTAAAAATACTCGCATAATTAACGTGAAAGCTAATTTTGCCGTTTAAATCGTCTCGCCATCAATTACAACTCTCAATCAATTTCCAATAAACTTTTATCCGAAGAAAAAAAAACCTTTTTTTTATTGGACGAAGCTCAATTTACGTTTCATATTAACTCGTCCCATTTTCACTTACAGGCGATCGCAAATACCTGGCTCGAGGACATCTGGTTGCCAACGCCGACAAAATGTACAAGAGCGAGCAGGACAGTACGTACTTCTTCGCGAACGCAGCGCCGATGTGGCAGCAGATCAATGCAAATCCGGGCAACTGGTTCTTCGTGGAGGAGTTCGTGCGCCGTTTGTCGGCCCAACGGCGGCACGAACTTGATATTTACGTCGGCGGAATCGGCACGATGGAACTCGAGGGTAAGCCGATCCACCTTTACCACAAAGACGGAGACAGTAAGATTCCCGTTCCAAAGATCATCTTCAAGTGCGCCGTCGACAAGACTGCCGGCGAAGGACTCTGCTTCCTTGTGGTCAATAACCCATATCTCAGCATAGGGGACATCGAGAACAAGGCAAATAATTACCTAACTTGCATGAAAAAGAATTTGTGCGCCAACGTGAATAAAAATCAAGCTGACCCGAAATTGGGATATATGTACTGCTGCAGTTTAGCGGAGTTTTACAAAAGCAACTACAAGGAATTGGGATTGGAGGATATTAAGAAATATTTCAAATTCAACCCGTTTAATCTCAATTAAGGGGATGCCAAAGTCAATTTTTACCGACTGATAGGTGGTAACGTAGGTAGCTACGCATACCCATGGTGC
>JAWWEM010027980.1:0-17339 GCA_035582935.1 Ormyrus thymus | reverse complement strand
TTTTTTGGTTTTGACAGTCTGTGGCGGTCTTACCAGACCGTATGATAATTTTTACAAAACTTTTTTCTCAGTGTGTATATTTTGTGCGGTACGTTACGGACACCATTGAAAAAGCCAGAATCGATTAAATTTATAATCAGAATGAGTTAATGATAATTTTCTACCGTCGAACACGATACAATATGTAAATACTCAAACCTCAACGCAGAATCTACTTAATCTCAAAGTAATCCTTCATCGCCGAGTTAAAAAAATATTTACTCTCATGAAATTATGAAACTCGATATACCATCAATACCCAATCCGTACTTCACAGGTGACTGACTCGCCTCTCCGAGGCTCTCCACACGCAGAGCCTCCCGACAGTCATCTTGCCCAAAAGAAGAAAACGCCACTCGGAGCCGTCGCGCTTTTCGACAACTCATCGCCGACTGTCAAAATATGACACGATCCTTCATTACCGGGACGGCCGCGCGTCGCCCCGTCGTAAAAGGTCTGCATTGTGTATCGAGCCTCTTCACGCTCGGCTTGCCTCGATGCCGCGTCGTGTCGAAATGCCGTCGCGAGGCAGGAGGAGGATATGCTTTACGGTCCGCTGCGATTTCTGCGCCTACTTGCGGACGCGCGGCAAATGTGTATCGTTGGCGCTGCGCTGATTCGCCGGGTTTAACGGGCGATTTAAATGGGCGTTTCTTCCTCGGATTCGGAGTTTATTGAGCGACTCGTTGGACTTTTTAATTGTAGCGATTTTCTCAAATAATTCTTTAAAATCCAAGGCGGTCGAACGCTGGCGGTAAGAATTTTATGGATCACTCGGGTTTCGTAACGTGCTTTCCTCATTCGATGGCGATTGAATTGTCGCATTTTCTTTTACAATGTCAATCTCTCTTCGATTGTGTTTTGAAAGTGACGGGATTCGTATCGTTCGCTTATTTCTGCGAGGCACAAGTCTCAAGTGAGCCCTGCTCTTTTTAATAATAAAACTTGTAATAATAAAAGTTTTTACAAATGTCCTGTTATTAATGTTTTATGATGAAAAGTGAAGTGAATAGCTTCTTCGTAACAATGGTCTTCTAACAAGTGAAAATTTAATTGGACCAAAGTGCTTATAATTTTGCTCTCTTAAAAAGTGCGAGACAGACGCGCAGTGGAGCATTTAAAAATGCAATTCAATTGGTTACTGAAATAAAGTGGTAAAATTCAAAACACATTTCTAAAATGAAAATTGGAATATAAGAGTACAAAAACCTTTTTAAACCAAGCACACCTTTAACCACGTTCCAATCTAATTTACATCTCTCATTGAAATAAATTTACACCGTCAATCGTTGAACAGTTTACCCAGGCACCTCCCCTGCGCCGTCCAACTCACCAGCAGCGGCAGGCGATCGAAGGCGTAGCACACGAACAGTATGCTGTAGACGGTGGGCCAGCCGCTGTTCTCGTCGACGACGAGCCGGCGCTTCTTCAGGCAGGCCCGGCTGTTGGTCGAGCCGCTGGTGCAGGAGCCGCTCGAGGGCTCCCAGTGCTGGTGGTGCTGGCACTCGAACGGCCCCGTCGACGAGTTCTTCGACGAGGCCTCCGACAGGTCGGACACGCTCTTCAGCAGCTCGGCCTTGGGCGACGAGCGGCAGACGCCGCGGAACAGGGCCGTCAGCAGGCTGCGGGCGGAAGTTTCGAGGTGCTCGTTACGCTTGTCGGAAGTCGCGACTCGACGAGAGAGAGAGAGAGCGCCGGGTCCCTACCTCAGAATCGTGGCGAGCGCCAGGGCGCACCTGAGCCCGTTGAAGAACAGGCCGTACTTGGGCGAGATGTCGTGGGCGAGGAAGACGCAGCCGTCCGGCTCGAAGTTGAGGACGCCGGTGACGCCGATGCAGGCGCTGATGACGCTGAGGCTGGCCAGGTGGTACTTGAGGTGGTGCTTCTTGATCGTCGGGCCCTCGTCGCGGACCGTCAGAGCGGCGAACACCGCTATGGAGGTCAGGGTCAGCTCCTGCAGGATGCTGGACGAGTTCAGGATCCAGACGAGGCACGAGCAGAATTCTGGAAGCGGAGAGGTGGGCCGAATTGTATATTTCTATATCATTTTTTTTTTTCGCACGAACGAGAATACTGCCTAGTAAGGGCACCGCAGACTGTTGAAAGCAAAAAAATTACCATGCTTTATAGGAAAATTTGCCAAACAGTATAGTAAAATTTCCTACAGAGTATAGTAATTTCTTTTGTTTTATTTCTTACAAAGTATAGTAATTTTTTTGTTTTATTTCTTAGAAAGTATAGTAATCTTTTTTATTTTGACAGTCTGCGGTGGCTTTACTACAGACAGTCTGGTAATTTTTACGAGATTGTTTCTAATTTTTACTACATTTCTTCTCTCAGCGTGACCTTAGCGTTGAATTTTCGAGGCATCTTTTGATCTCTAAGAATCCAAGCAAAAGTCAGACTCGCGTCGAGAGCGAACGAGAACACCTCCGTTCTTTTTCTCTTACATTTTCCGCGCCGCGCGCAACCGGCGCCCTTCCGTCCACCGACTACCAAGCATACTCCTTACCTCCGAAGTGGTTGGCGGGGTGTATGAGGGTGAGTATGGCGTAGAGGAGCAGGCCCAGCTGGTGCGCCAGGCTCTGGACGAGGACGGCGACGGTGAGGACGTCGATGCGCCGCTTCGAGGCGGCCGGCTGGTTCTGGTAGATGAGCAGCGACCACGACAGCAGCAGCACGCAGATCGGCGAGCCGACGCACGTCGCCAGCCACTCGCCCACCTCGCTTCTCATTGCTGCAATCAGAGGGGGTGGAAAGGTTTTATTTTTTTTCTTTTCTTGGCCTTGGCTTTTTTTCTTCGTTAACCGTTAAGTCTAATTTCGAGCGCGCGTCTTGCATTTTTTAACCGGAAATCATCCTCGCGTGATTCGCGTTTAATATATCGCTTAATTATCGTGAGGGATTTAAAATTCAAACGCACCACGCCGAGATTCGCGCGGAGAGACGAGCCCGTCCGCGGGGCAATTAAAATTTTTCCGATTCTAATCGAGTCTTACCGTGTAAACACTTCATTAAGCCACAAAGACAATTTATTCCGCTGGAGGAGTTAGCCGCGGGATCTATATACGCAGGGATTTACATCTCTAATTGCCGCTCCTTTATTATATTAGCTTCTCCCTTTCCGCTCGGGGCTTTCCCGTTTTCTCTCCGCCGAGAGCGGACTTTGCGCGGAAACGTTTTCCTTTCACGCTTTTTATTTCGGCGGATCTTTGGCGCGCGCGCGCGGTTTTTCTCGCAAGGCGAGCGGCTCGTGCGAGTCCGCGGGGGGGCATAAAACTTTCTTTTTCAATTTCGTTGGCTCTCGGTGTGTAATTCAAATTTTTTTTTTTTTTGCGTCCGAAACGCCGTTTCGGCTAATAAAGTTTTACTTAAAAGGAAGATTCTAAAAGCCGAGGAAAAACCGCGAGATAAATCCTTCGAGTCGCTTACGGCGCGTTTATTTTTCAATCCTTTCAAAACCCGCAAGCAAATATTTATTATCGCGGAGAAGAATGTTGTAATAAAAATTGCTGTACCTTTTTGTAAGGCGGGGACAAACTTGCATTATCCTAAAAAAACTACCGTATTATACGTCAAAATTTAAGAGAACTTTAACAATGTTTACTACAATTCTATTAAATTTTACTATACAGTATAGTAATTTTTTGCGACAATGTAAATTTTTCCCCGCGTTACAAACAGGCGTAGTAATTTTTGCTGAAGACTTTTTTTCAGCGCATTATACCCAGCAGAACGTATCAGTTGCCAACGTTAGTCTCGACGCGAAGTGCACAATTAAATTCTTCTCCCCCGGCATGCACAAAGCCGCTTCGAGCGCTGTTGCATAAACGACTTAGCGGAACGCCTCTCTCTCTCTCTCTCTCTCGTTTGGTATAAATAATCCGCAATTCTCGCTCGTGACACCGTCGAGAAACGCGCGCCTCTCGTGTACGTATAAGCGCGAGATGAGCGCGCCGCCGATTAAAGCGGCGAAAGCGCAAGTGGTTTTTTCGAAATTTTACGCGCGGTTTCTGCGCGCTCGCGCCGGGTGATCGGGAAAAACTTTCGGCGCCTCTCGCGAGCTTATTATTTTTACGAACGCCGTCGGAAGCGCTGCAGGACGGCCTTCCGTGGCGCCGAGCCTCTCCGCCTCCATTTACATAACGAGAGAGACGCTGTACAGAGGAGGCTGCAACCGCGGAATTAACCGATCAAAGCGAGATCTCTCTCTCTCTCTCTCTCTCTCGGCGCATTAACGGTACGACCGGTCGAGAGCGACGGAGAAAACGGACAAAAGAAAGAGAAAGAATCCGGAAAGCGGCGGATTATGTAGGTGAGAGAGAGAGAGAGACCGCGGGCGCGAGAGATAAAGCCGCGGCGCGCGGTAACGAGCGAATTCGACGTGTGCCACTAAGCTCGGATCGGCTGGATCGCCGAGCGCCTCGTGACTTCGGGAGAGGCCGCGGCCTGCACAGTGCCCTGCGCGCGCGGGGGACGTCGGCGCGCGGAGCTCCTCCGCTGCTTCTCGAGAGGTCGTTTTGTCCGCTGAATCTTCTGGATTACGCTCGGTCTCTCGCGCGCACTTCCGTTCGGTATGTATATAGTACGTCGTCGAGAGAGGCGAAAAGATTCCCGAGCCACTCCGTCGAATGCCTCGGCGGCGGAGCGCGCCAAGCGCCTCGACAAATCGAACGCGCTCGCGCCGCTAGACTTTCGAGAGGAGCGGGCTCGCTTTATATGGCACATTTACCTACATTCCGCGCGGCGCTTCTCTCTTTCCTCGCGGCGCGCGACGGGCCGTCATCGACGGCCGGGTCACGGATGCGGGCACGTATATAACGCGAGAGAGGAAAGCGCGCCGTCGTCCCGAGAATTTCCCATTCGAGCGAATCGTTAGCTGCAGGTGGTTTTTCACCGAGGAGTCGGATCGAGGGCTCGGACGAGAGAGACTGGAGGAGCCGCTGCTGCCAGCCGCGGAGAAGAAAATGTAGCTTTCGTTTTGTGCAGCGCGCGGAATGAGTCGGAGTCGATAGTTTGTGGCGCATTAACGCGCTAATTGCCGCATTGGATAATCAGACCGTCAATCGTTTCTCCGTTTATGCGAGTAGAAAACCTTTTCGATTCTACGTGTTCGAAGGGGGGAATTTCTTAATTTCACCCCTCGTACTTTCAATATACTTTGATTATAAATTGCAGCGGCGGCTGTGTTGAAAATAAAATTGCGCGCGTGCATCGAATGCATTAAAGCAATCGAATTCACTTTCGATCTTGAATAAACGGCCTTCCCAAAACTTACTCTCGCCTGTACCGCCTCGACCTCGCGCGTTCCTCCCTCGCAATTCGTGCGAACGAAAACCCGATCGATCCCGGCAACGCTTCCGCTCGAACGCCGACCGCGAAAAGGAAAGCAAATAAAAGAATAGCCACATTCCAGCGGCAAAGTTTGCGTGTCGTAACCACGAGAGAAAGGGGCGAGCGAAGACGGGCTCGGCGCCCAGCCGGCCGGATCGCCGGGCGATTTCCCACGCAGCATCGCCGCGTCTGACGGGGAGCGTCCGGGCAGTCCGCGCGAAAACGCTGGAAGTCGAGCGCGGAGCCGAGCGGAACGCCGGCTGGATTCGGCGCTCTTTCGGCGGGCGACGATGGGGTGGAAGGAGGATGGGTCTTTGCGGGCGATTGAATTTTTTAACCCAGCTTACATTCGTACGGCTGCGTATAATCTGCGCGCGGTATATAAACGAGCAAACCGCGAAAGCGTCTTTCTTAAAAATCAAAACATCGCAGATTCCCGACCCGACGGACCAAGCAACGACAAGTCACATTCTCGTTCAGCAGGCAATACAGCGCGAACAGTCCAGCCTGCGGACCAGATATCTCTCTTCCCGCTCAGTCCTTCGTAAAATCATTGCAAGTGAAATTGCCGCGCAATTCGATCGGCGGGCAGATCAGCGGGCACCGCGAGCGCCGTGGGCGCCCGGCCGAGCCTCAGAAAACTACAGCCGCATTCCAGCTCGGGCGGGGAGAGCAGCCTCGCGAGAGGGCTCCTCCCGGCGGGGCCCGGCAAAACCTGGAGCTCCGCGCTAATCGCGAAACCGTCGACCGGGATCCAGCCTCCCGGGATGAGGCCGCCGACGCCGATTGCGAGATGAGTGCGGTGTGTCTTTTGTAGAGTTTCTCTCGGCGGATTTTTGGGAGGCTGGGGAGGCGACGCGCGATGTTTTGGTTAAATGGCTTGTCGCGGAGAAGGTTGCTTTTTTTCAATTTACTCATTATTGATGTGATATTTACGTGATCGGGTGTTTGGTTGGAGAGAATATAATGTCGCAGCTATAATTATACGGTTTTGCGTACGTTTACGCTGTGACGTACCGCCGAGTGAAACACCTGAAGGAGCATTAAATTTTATATTTAATTCCGATGAAAAAAAAAACTCTTGGATAATTCAGTTTTTCAAAAACAACTTCTCTCGGCAAAACACTTCTATGTGAAAAAAAAAAAACTGTCGGTCCGAAGCGTCTCGGCCGAAATCATCGCCGCCCACCCGGCGCGTCCCCACGGCAAACGTTCCACGAACCAGAACTCGCATCCGACCGCGGCGGCCTCCCGAAAAATCCCCCAAACAATGTACAACCCTCTCGCGCGTCTCCTCGCTCCGTAAATCAGCGGGGGAACAAAAGGTGTGCGCGCGCGCGCATAAATCAATTGTCGCCCGCGCGCAGAAGCCGCTGACGAAACGCGGATTTTCCCGGAGGCGCGAAGATGCCGAGGGAGAGAGAGAGAGAGAGAGAGAGAGAGAGAGAGGAATTATCGCGAACCGCGGAGGAGACCGAGGTGAAGGCTTCTTGTGAAAGCTCGCCGCTCGGAATGTCAGCGCGGAGGAGTAAGCGCTGCTCGGGAGCTGCGAGCGGGGAGCTCGGGATCGGTATACAGCCGGGACGTGTACGGGTTTTCCGCCTTGCGTTAATAAAACGGCGCGCGGAGACAGAAGCGCCGCTCCGACGGATTTCAATCGTCCGATGGCGAGGCCTACTTTTGCGCGCCGCTCGTATACAAAGCGCCACGAATTGGGCCCCGGTGATATGCAAACGAGCGCGTATGTAAATTTTCGAAAACTCCTTTATGCCGCGCTCGAAATGTTTGCTTTGGCCGGATTTTAGCCTCCGTATTTTCTCGTAACGGTTAAGCGCGCCGCGAAATGTGATAGCGAGTTTACGGTCGTCATATTTTAATGGCGATAAATTACTTATTCCAGGCTTCGACAGGCAACTTTCAAATTCTTGCGATGAAATAGAATTGAGCGCTTGCGTTTGATTTTATATATATATGCATCTATCTGCGATCAGATATGCAGAATGGAAAAAAAAAGGATCTTTCATTCGAGAATTCTTAAATAAAGAAAAGTGAGCTTTCGTGATAAGATTTTAATTTATTGCATTACAAATGTAATTTGAATTTTCTCCAGGATTCCGAAGAGTGTTCGAGCTGCGTCAAAACTGATTCTTGTTACAAAAGAAGCTTCTACTACAGGCATATTTTCTTGAAACGCAGAGCTCACCATTAGTTATTAAACTTTATGTAAGGCGCTTTAATTATCGACTATTCTACTTAGCACTTTTAAACGTTGCTTAACCTTTTACAACGATTGTCCAAGTTTACAACGTAATTTTTAAAATAATCACCTAATAAACTTACCTCATAATTACAACACGTAAACGTTAAACGGTGTACAAATAGCAATTATAATCCTCGGAAACTTACTTCATACGCGCATCTTTCTTGATGCTTGAATCAATCCGACACCTGTATTTACTAGTTATAGTAAAACGTGCCAAAAAACGTTTCATCAACAGTCCGACAACTGCTTAATTCTTCGCCACTAATTCAATACCAAAACCAATAACCACTCTGCACCAGCTATGCCTCCAATTCCCCCAAACCATTTTCAACCTCGGCGCCTCGCCAGTCCTCTTTTCCTTCTCGACGCCCCGCCCGAGGAAAGCTCCGCTGGACTGGAATGCCGCGCGGAATTCGGCTGCGGAACGGTGTTTTGGCGCGCCGCGGAAAAATCGGAGAAACGTTAGGAAAATGGGCGCTGATATACTTTTTAGAAGCGCGGAAACGGACTGCGCGGCTCGTGGTTCATGTTTTTTCGATGCCGCCTTTTGAACTAAAACTCGATAGGGTAAATTTATACTTTATTAATCCGGTATGATAAAACGCGTTTCTTAATTTTTATTTTGACATTATTTCGTCCGAAAGGAACACGTTAGCTTATCGTCCAGTTTCTAACGCGATCTTACTTAAACTCCGATGTAAAATACAATATAAAAACCTCGTAACCGTTACTCAATTAAACATTATGTCAAAACGAGCCAATGCCTTTCGCTGCAACCCGTAATTGCATTGACATAAAATCAACAATTAGCTTTCGTAAACGCTTATAAATCGACGCCATTCAAATTCACCTCCGAGACCCGCGAAGGTATTCGTCGTCGATACACCTCCGCGACGCAACCACCTCGCAGTTGCGCCATCCGTCCGCGAGGGGCCCAGGATCGATCGAGCAAACCGCGCAATCGTCCCCGATCGTCCGCGGCGCCTCGAATCGCTCCGGGGAAAGATCCACGTCCGAAAAAGAGGAAGGCGGCCGGGCGCGAAAAGAAACTCGCTCGTCGGCGCGGTAACGGTGCGCCGGGCACGCGAGCGCGCGACGAGGGAGGCTCGCGGGGCGGCTTTTTGCCGTCGGGGGAATATGTACGCGTCGAGTTTTCTCTTCGGTCCCGCGGCTTTTATGCGCCGAGCAGTTTTTGCCGACGAGTTATTAAATTTACAGTTACGAGACGACGGCCCGCAAAGGCAGCCGCGCGCCGTCGGATGGAAATCGTTCGATTTTTGCTTGAAATGTAGGAGAGCGCGTAAATCGTTCGGCGAAGGACCGGTTCGACCGATGTGCGGAATGCGCCGTTGATGAATCCCCCCCCCCCCCTGGAAGGGGATTAGCTTCAAAGCCTTTTCTCCGTTTCTTTTAGCGTGAGAAGTCCTTTCATAAATGGTCGCGCGCTCCGCGCGGAGATAAGAAGCTTCGGGCCTTATGATTGATTTTAATCTTCGCGCGAACCGTTAACGCGCAAAACAATACGCGCTGTTTATCAAAGGATCCGTTCGAAACGCTGCTCCATAATGCATGCGCTTCCTTTATTAATGGCCCGTCGGCAAATTAAGCCGTGGAGATATGAGTTACCGCGGTGGGGCTCGTTAAATCCAGCTGATATTTGGAGACGAGCGATGAGAATTTACAAGCCTAAACGGGGGATTAAAATCAATTTTTAAAACGAGCTGCCTCTTGAGCTCTGTCGCTGAACCGGTTTATACGCATCCGGAGCGTTGGGAACTTCTTCTTTTTTTTTTTTTTTCAAATTCAACGCCTTGTTAAATTCACGTTCATTACCTCCGATTCGCATTTCATAACTGTACAACTGTGTATAAAAGCTACCTTTCCCCCCAACCCTCCCGTTAAATCGAATTACCCGCCCGCACTTGTAGACCGCGTTCGCTCCAAGAAAATCTAAACGGTACACTGAGAGACAAATGTCTTTAAATCAAAGAAAGCTTCATTGCGGGGGCAATCGGTTAAATAGTTCGTTGAGTCAAATAAAACATTCCTGAATTCAAAGAAACCCCTTTTTAACATGAAGTAATTTTCTTTTTTTAAATAAAAATTTTTTTTTCAAAGAAACTTTGTGCCCACTAAGACGGCAGGGTTTCTTTGAACAAAAGAATGCCTCCTTTGAATCAACAAAACATTTAACCGATCGCCCGCAACGAAGCTTTCCTCGATTTAAAGAAATTTTATTCTCAGCCTACTAGAGTACTGCTCCGCGTATAACCTTCTCGACCCACCGCGAGTCTCCCTCCCCGCGACAATTATTCCTTTCCTCCGCGCGCGCGCGCGAAAAACACACCGAGCCCTCTTTCGCCGCCCCCCCCTCCGGCGGTCGAGGACCGCGGCTGCGTTACGAAAGCGCGGGAGGCCGCGCTCCTCTCGAGGCGAGGCGAGGATGATTCAGTTCCCGATCGGGAATGCAAGGGGAGCTCGGCGGGGAAAAAGCCGCGGAGCGCTTTGGGCGACGTGCCGCGGCTCGGGATGGACGTGGAGTTGGGCGCCGAGGCGAGGAACGGGATTGCGGAATGAATTGTTGGCGGCTTTTGGAGTCCGAGCTGATTGGAGCGCTTAAATTTCGCTTGGATGAAATGCTGCTTTGCTTGATTAAAGGACGTGGAAGAATATTTAGGCTTCTTGTCAACACTGTTCACGCGCTCCAAATGTTGCCTGACAATATACGCACTTTCCGGATTAAAAATCTAATTTCTATACCAGAATCAGTTCCTCGTAATACACTGCATTCGCAATCACCCGCCGAGGACCGATCTCCAATCGGTTCGGCCTCCAGCTAGCCACAATACACCCGAAGCCAGCCGCGCTCTCGGCCTCTGCGATCGAGCTCGCGCAGCCTCGATTCTCCGTTTTCCCCGCGCGACGGCCTGGAAACGCAAATGGACCGATGTGCTTCTCTCGCGGCCGCCGCGAATCGAGCTCCGCGCGCGAGTCGAAAGTCGAGCGGCGGCGGTTTCGATCGATATACTTCTGCGAAGCGTGTGTGTATATGTGTATATCGCTGCGAAAATCGGGAGCCGATTTGTGCGTTTTTGCAAGTGCGCCGGTTTCATGTTTTGCGAAAAATTGCAGGTTTTTTTGCAGCGTCTCGTTGGAACTGCTGGGAGAATTATAGCCGGCTGGTTTTCTTTCGTGAAAAGTATAGATATACTTTGGAGTGAGTATTTGCGCAATCGATCGTTAATTTATTTATTAATGTTGTAAAATCGAACGTGAGTTATGCCGCTGTAAATTATAAATAATACTTGCACGGAATAATATTGCGCCCATGCATCATATTTCGACACTAACTAATGGATTTCGATAATTTATAAACAATGTTCGAAAGTTAACGTATTCGAAAATCGACAGTCTTTCAAATTGATAAACAATTCCAATCTTTAATATTAGAATAAAATAAATACTCGATGCAAACTAGCAGTAAACTACCGAACTTAATACTTTCCGCCGAGCTTCTACATTATCCACCCATAAATTGCGCCGGAAAGCTGCGCATTACCAGCGATTACAAAACGAAAGACCCTAATTAGCAGTCGGATCGCGCACCGCCCGGCATCAATAGCCGCGCCGATAAATTAACGCGATTCCGAATAATCAGCGGTATCAAATATCAACGAGCAAAAGCCGGACGTATCTCGAGCGCGTGCGCCGGAGTACGCGCCGATTCGCGTCGCGATCGGCCCTCGTTTTCCTCCCCTCGGCGAGTCTGCGAAGAATCCGCGGCTCGGCACTTCTGCGCGCGACGCTCTCGCCAGTCGACGACGACGAGACGTTTCCCGGTCCCGCGTCTTTTTTCCGCGCATGTATACATATACACAGGGGAGGTTATAAGCTGAATTTCGGCGCCGTTGCGCAAACGTCGCGCGGCGATCGACTTGCTCGCCGAGAGTCGTTTCTCGAAACGCTCGGGTTTCTCGCCGCCGCCGCGGCGGGATTGCGCCTGGTTTTTCCGCCGCGGGGATTAACGACGAGCGATCGGCGTCGCGATCGAGAGCGGCTCGTTGTCGACGAGTGTCGATCGCGCGCCGCGGAACGGGTTTTTCTCTCTCTCTCTCTCTCTCGAGGCTTGGGCTATTTCGTGTAATTTCGAGGGATAAAAGTTAATGGGAGAGACTCGGCTCGGACCGCGGAGAGGTTTCGTTTTAATTAGGGAACGTTTTTTTCTTTTGGGTGGCGAACGACGGAGAGAACGCCGCGAATTGCTTCAATTATAGAAAACATTTTGTTCGTAAAATTTCAGTTCTATTGTAGTTTAATAATTATGGAGCTAAAAACGTACCGAGAATTTCATAATAATCTACTTTTAACGACACCACCAATAAATTACGTGTGATAAAATAAACAATCAATAAACATAATGCGCTATTTTAGATTTAAGTGTAATATTACAGAACACAATATTTTAATGTCGACGATTTCTAATCCATTCAGCTTTTTCAATTCAGCATTTAAATTCTAATCCGCCCTTCCAGAGTAGCGAGTCCTCATAAAGAACTAACCGAAATGCTCGCAAGAACAAATAAGCAAAGCGTCGACTTCAATCGCCAAAAGCAGCCCCGACCCCCCCCCCCCCCAATCGAACAGCCGCGGTTTCCACTCGAAGAGTTCATCAGCTCCTCGTCCCGCCGGCGTCGGTGAGCCGCGGAAAAAGAGCGGCGCGGCGCTGCTCGCGGGCGATAAATTAGGCGGCGAGGCCTTTAGCGCCGAGTAGAAAGTTGGGCGCGAGTCGCGCTGCAGGCGCTCGCGCGCGCCGACGGAACGGGTCCGCGTGCTGGCGGGACTTTTTCGAGAGCGCGAGACGAGGAGTTGGGAGTCGGCCGTAGAATTGTGCGTTTTCAGGTGCATGGATTTTTTCGACGGTCGACGCGCTGGCTTGTTTTAAAAAAAGTTTTGTAAAAACGTTGCTCAATAGTGCGCAGGATCTTGACGATCTAGAAAGACACGCATAATGATTAGTATCAAGCCACTCGCTTCTCAAGCTTAAAAGCGAATTTAAATCCGTTAATTAGCATGAAAAAAACAAAACTAGTCCCCGCACGCCGATCTCCCAACACTCCGCATCGCCGGGCACCGTAGGTCTTGAAAGGCGGCGTATCGAGATACGGCCGCTCGAAGTGTGAAATTGCACTCGCAGAAACTGCTTTCTCGCCAGATTCTCGTTCCACCAGTATATATATATATACATACACATAAGCCGATCGAACGGCCGCGAGAGTTCGTTTAATGCCATCGCGCGAGAAAAGCTCAACGGCAATACGTCTCCCGGCGATGCGCGCGCCTTCGAATTCAAAAGGATAGTTAGCCGCTACCGGCGGAGAGAAGGTCTCTCGGAATACTCCGGACGAGCGTGAGAGAGGCGATGCTCTGCCAGTTTCGTTACGCCGGTCTCGAGAATTCGGGAGAAGAACCTGACGTGACTTTTGAGCTGCGCAGCGCGTAATATGAGACCTTCGGCTTTAATAAGCGCTCATTCGGAGCGGGAAGATCGAAGGCGCGGATGCTTTCTTTCGGCTCTTCGGTCAGCCGCGATCGATCGGACTCCGGGAGGCCGTTAATTTTTGCCTGAAAATTGCCGCTGCGGATGTGGGTCTGTTTACGGTTTTGCGCGCTTTTGCGGAGCACTGTTATTATAAACGTTTTACCTTCGGAGTGTAATTTTTATACGAAATGCACGCTTGGCTCAATGGAAATACTAAAGTAATTCCGGGCAATGGGTATTTTGGGGCCTCATTGTGGAAGTGATTTGTCAATGCAGCCGTCATGAGAATTTATACACACACTCTTCAATACAGCAGGACAAATCAATAATACGAAATCGTTTAGTTATTATTTTCAAGTTCCTCGATAAATATTCGATTCAATTTATCTTCGACGATATAGCTCTCCTACTTTGCATTTCTAAAAACGCCGCGCATCGCCGACGTTCTAGGAGCTACAAGCAACAGAAGCTAAACGTTCCGTCCGCTTTTGAGCAGCCTCGAAGCGAGCCTAAAACTCGCAATTCCCAGCCATTAGCCAGTCACTTTCCAGGCTCGATCTCGAGCCGGCTTAAGAACCGATTAATCCGACGTAAAAGTCAGCCGCGGTAATGCCCGAGCCATTACACCGGCGCAGCGGCGCCCGAGGAAAACGGGCAGCAGCCTCCGCCGGGATCCATCTCCGAATGCACGCTCGCGCAGCGCCGCTCAGTGGGTCAGGCGGTGAGCGTCCGTCGTTAATGGGCGGCTCTTGCCGCCCGTAAACGCCCGGCGGCTCTTTGTTTCTCGCATTCCCGCGCTTTCGACGCGGCCGGTTTTTAGCGTCGAATTTTTCATCGCCGGCTAATTTCCACGGGCGGCTTTGTACGGCGCTCGCTGCGGCCTGGATGCGGGGCGCCGTGGAAAACGCTCGGGAGCCGCGTGTATAATCGCGCGGCCTGTCTCCGGTTTTCCGATCCGCCGACCGATTGCTGCCGCAGAGATGGGCGTGGAGAAGGATCATTTTGGCCTTCGGGAAATGCGAGTGCGTTCGACGTGTACATGTTGGGTGTGTGGAAAAAGTGAAGTGTACAATGTGCGAGAATTCTCGGCTGCGGGTCGGAAAATTTTCTTTGATCGAAAGCCTTGTTGTAATTGCCTTAGTGAAATGATCTTTTACACGGAGAGAAATATTTCAATAAAAATTACTAAACTTTCGGGCAATGCAAGCACAGACTGTCGAAACCCAAAAAATTTACTGAAAAGTATGGCCATTTTTTCGGTTTTGGCAGTCTGTGCTCGCCTTTCTAAACGGTATAGTAATTTTTACGGAACCTTTTCGTATCAGGTCTGATAAAATTACGAATTTTACAACGATTTTTCAATACAAACTATTTATTTATTGCGTCTGCTCCATTTCGAGCCTAATTCATCGCGAGCCCACAAGATGTTGTACTCCCGACCGCAAGTACACACCATAATCTCGACAAAAAGCCAACATCCTCCTCACGCAATCCGTTATCCCGCCTCCCACCTTCCCGAAGGTCGACCGCCGCAGCCGACGAGAAAAAAAGGCCCCGACTCCCCGTCCTCGAACCGTCGCGCGATTCCGAGCTCCTCTCCCTTCGCGCATCGATTCCCGCCCGCGCGCGCGCGCGGATTTCGTCACCCGCCGCACCGCGACGTTGACCTCACCTCTCCAGCGCCGCCGCCGCCGCCGCCGCCGCGCGGATAAGCAGGCGGAATAACGAGCGCGCGGCGCGGGGAGATTTCTGGGGAAATGATTTCAGCCGCGCTGATAAAGCCCGAGAGCCGCGTTAGAAAGTCGCTCGAGAACGAAAGCGGAACTGGGGATAAGGACGCGGAGGTGTGCGCGCGTATGTATGCACTGCTTATGCGCGCTCTGGGGGGGGGGGGGGAGGGGACTGCGAAGTGTTTGGGCCTTCGAAATTGCCGGGCTTTAGCGCGCGTTTTTTTTCAATCGAAAGAATTCGCTTTATCCGCCGAATGCTAAGTGTGATTGCCGCGCTTTAAAGCAAGCGGGAACACGCTCGGGCGATTAAAGAAAATCGAGCGAATTTCCACAAGAGCCGTAACAACTGCGCGCGCTGCATTTTTTACACGGCAATAAAACGGCCGCAAAAATCACGAGCTTTAAACCGATGCTTATGTATACTTTTACGCGGCCGGTCTAATTCTTAAGGCGCAGCAGTGCTTTCATTTTATTAAACATTACGCTTTCTACCTTCCGCAAAAAGCTTATTACCTCTGTTTTCGAACGGCTTCTTGAGCCCAGTGCACTCGGGGAGCTTTTCGAGAAAAAAAAGAGCATCGAAGAATGCCTCTAATCGATTTCTCGACACCGCGTCCGACACCACACCTATTATTCCTCGCTCCACCTTGAATCGCGGCCGCCGCGCGCGATAATTAAATAATTACACACGCCGCAAATCGACGCGGGACAAAAAGCGCTCGCCGCGGCTCCGAGCGGAGATATTTTCCAGGCGCAATTGCGCGTCGCGGACTCCCCTTTCCTTCGGCGGCCCGTTCGAAAAGCGCTCGCGGAGCTCCTCGGCATTCTCGACCTCGAGAGCGAGATCGAGCCCGAGCTGCGCCTCTCGAAGCCTTTTACCCTCGGCGCCGCCGATCGCTCTCCTCGCGGCGGCTCTCTTTTCCCTCCCGTCGCAGCCGCCCCGCGGCGAGGCCTCCCTCCGGCTCTCTCGAGAGCGCATTTCCATTCCCGCGGCGACTTTCACCGCGGCTAATAACGCCGAGGAGGTCCGGGCGAGAGTGTCCTCCGCGCGATCGCGGCGCACGGCGAATGGCGCAACGTGCCATTGTGGTTTTTGGAGAGCCGAAGGGGAAGACCGTTTTGCGTGGCGTGAATGCGTCGCACTTCGACGGCGGATATTATACGTATATCGGGCTGTGCCGACGGGGAAAAGCTGCCCGCGCGCGAGCTTTTGCTCGCGGGGAGATGCAAATCGAAGGAAAGTGGGGCGGGCTCGTTTTTTCTTTTGCGCGCGCCGAAGTGTTAACGAACTCTCCGAGATTGCGGAGATTAAGTTTGTCTATCGGTCGGTTGATTTTGGTCTCGCATAAATCGGCGCGCTTTATTGCACTTTAATAACCGGCTTCCGGCGGAAAAATAAGCGGGTTTTACAGCTGTTAATTCCCTAAGAAGGGATGGATTATATTGGGAAACGGTCGAACTGTTTTTTTTTTTTCAAACCAGCGGAGCCGCCCAGCGCTTCCCCCACTTCGACTCAATCGCTTAATTTCAATCGGCAAAAGTACATACACCGAAAGCAGCTCTCTTTTCGCGCGGCGCGGATTAAAAGCCGTCGCCCACCGGGAGGGGGGATTTACGGGGCGATAAATAATTTTATTGCCACTGGTTTTTTGCTCTCGGAAATTCGCGTCCCGGCCGCCGCGGCGGCGTTTCGCGCGATTGCGCAACGCGCCGCGGCCACTTTTATCGCTCGCCCGCATCGGGAAAATATATACCCTTTTTCTCTTCTCCCGCGCGCGTTATGTACACTTTCAAATTTTGCGCGCGGCTTGCCGTTTTTCGAGATTCGCGCCGCTCGAATCGAGCGGGGACTTTCGTGTTCCGTGTGGCTTTGGAATTCGATGGGAATGAGAAGGCTTGCGTTTTCGTTTTTTTTTTTTCCTTTTTCTAGCGGGAAAAGAATTTTTTCTATTTTTATTGCCAAACTTTAAGATGTTTCTTATATTAACAACACGCGGAGAGAAATATTTCAATAAAAATTACTAAACTTTCTGGTAAGCTTCGAGCACAGACTGCCAAAACCGAAAAAAATTACCAACACCACGCCGCCTCATCCACCGAGCGCCGACCGCGAATTTATACGTGCACTGCGAAAGGAAACGACGGCGCGCGGCGCTCGCGATTACGCGACCTCTGGCCGATAATTAGCCGCGCGGCGGGAGAAAATCGCGGCCGCGCGAAGCGCCCCGACTTCCGGAGGCGCGCGAGGCGACGAATTCTGGATCCGCGGGAATGAAATTCGCCGGGGTCGCGGGCTCGGTCGGGTCGCCGAGGCGGAGAGGATGGATTGGGTTTCGTACGAGTTGCCTAGTGCATTGAGGGGATGTCAAAGCTAATATTTACCGACCGAGCGCTGATGCGGAGAATATTGTTTATAAAAAAATAGATAGTGAAT